>JASTWP010003245.1:0-27429 GCA_030770255.1 Temnothorax ravouxi
TTACATAACAATAAGGAGCCTGATATTAAAAACCAAATTAACTGATAAAAAAATTAATTACAAGTGATTTGATAATAATTTTCGAAGAAAGAATGGTTTAAAAAAAAGCGTTAAGTAAAAGATAATCTAAAAAGCTATTTACCAATTATCAAATCCGCTAATTTTAATTTGATAAACGTTTTCTTGGTCCGCCTTCCTAGCCAGCTATAGGTTGCTGCAAGGTCGTTTGTGATTAACATCTGCAAAGCCCTTTGTGTAAAATTATATACAGAGCTTCCACCTATTTTTGAAAGTTCATTCGTCTGTAAAATTCAAAATAAAAATAATATATTAACTGAAATTTCATTAGTACATATTTAATAAAGACAAAAGTGTTTTAACGTGCTCAGATTGAGCTGTTTGTTCAAAATTTGAACGAGATATTTAAAGTGGTTCAACTCTCCTCTATGATCAAGTCTCCCGGACTCCCCCTACATGTTGTAACATTGCAATAAAAATGTAACATATATTTGAGAATAACAGACATAAAAAATTACCGCAACGTTAAAATTTGTTTCGTCTTTAAGATGTTCATCGACGCGGATTAGATTTTCTTCATTTTGTAAAGGAAAATCAAAAAGTGTGAAAAATGAAGTTGTTTGGTTCTGAACTTGATTCTCCTTATCATTCGTAAGAAGACGATTAATAGATGTAGTTAATTCTTTCAGAGAATCTGTATACTGCCACATATTTGCTTTTAGCATGTTTTGTTGGCGAATTATTTCTTTAAAATAATTTTCTGGAAAGATAGTTTAATATATTTATCAATCAATTGTCAAACATAGTTGTTCGGGATTGCAATCCAAGCGATCGATCACCGCGATCGATACCGCTGACGCCATCCCTGAGCCGCCCCCCGAACGAGGCGATTTCGCGCCGCACCCCTCTGCATCCCCTCACCGTGCCTTCTCGCGCGTCGCGCTATCGATCCGAACACGCCAGGATCCCGTGATCCTGGCAACCGCGCTTATTGGTCGAATCATTGTAACGTCACGGAATACTCCGGAAGCAGGCCCGCAAGAGCTCCGGCTAGTTCAGTGGAAAATTGTACGGCGTTTCAAGCGGTGGTCCTGCCGACTTGCACCCGTCTCCGCAATCATACTCCGGTTCACGCGGACTCTCGCCTGCGTGCATCCGTACAATCAGCAAGTTCGTTCCACGCGGTTTTACGCCCCGGCGTGCAAACGGACAGAAAGTGATCGTGTTATCAAAGCACTCGCGAATAGTGTCTCGCAGACACTCGCACCCGCGCCGTTCGTGCGCGCGCTCCCGCCCTTGCAGTGCGGTGACAACTCTTTACGCCTCCGTGCGTCTGCAACTTTACCCTCGCCGTCAGCGAGTGGTGAACATTTATTAAAACTTAAGTGCGCGTCTCAGCTTTACGAAGTCGCACCTCAGCGGCGCTCACATATCGCCGTGAACGTTCGCACGCCGCAATCGCGTGCCCGTTGAGAACGATGGCCGCCTCTCATTGTAGAAAACTTTTCGGCTGAACATTTCCTGAGCAATAAACAGTCTCCGTGAATACTTGTCAGTGTCCGCTCATTTCCGCACTCCTGATCCCTGTCGGGGTCGACCCGGCCTTTCTGATTCCAATTGGCGATCCGGAGTTACGCCCGGCCATCGACATTTCGCCAACAATAGTAATTTCGATAATAAATTCGTTATTTTATAATAAAATTGATAATAAGTTTATCGAAAATAAACTGTATATTAAATATATATGTTACTTGTAATCGTCGAATTTGCTCAATGCCCGAATTTTTTAACCAACGCGTTGTGGGTGTTTTCCAACGCCCAGTGCAGATCGAAATAAATACCCAAAACGCGTTGTGGACATTTAAGCTTACTCGCATCGCGTTGGTTAAAAAATTCGGGCAATGGGAAAATTCAGCAATTGCGAGTAACATATACATACCACAATTGTTTTTCAAATGTACTGGACAACATTTACATTCTGTCATAATTGGTTGATCATTCAAATCTTCGTTGCTATTTAAATTTTCGTTATTATCTATAAAATGTACAAAAAAATACGTTATAAGTTTTTACATGTTGTAAAAAGTTGTGATTAATAATTCTATATTCGAAAAACAATGTACCATTAGATTTTGATAAGTTCTTTCGAAATTTTTCAGTATTTCGTAATCTGTCACTGTCATGAGTAGATTCATCGTTTATTTTTCTTTTCTTTGTTTTTATAAAAGTACTGGTACTTTCTGGAAGAAAAAACGATTAAGGACCAAACGACTATTTGAATGTGTTTTTTGAACTGATTAATTGTTCGCTACTGTTTTATTTTATCCCTAAAGTTTTATCATTTTTTAAAAGGTTTTAAGTTTTTAAGGATTGTAACATATTCCTTTTTCTAATATATTATTGTTTAAATTTTAAATAAATAATATAGCCTACTTTTATTTCTCAGGTAATTATTTCACATTTTTTTAACACAATTGTCCAACAAATTAAGTTATAGGCGTAAATGCATGTGTTATTATATTATACAAGTTATTTTGCATATACACTAATAATATAAGAGCATATATACTAATACAGATAGAATTTAAAATTATTAATCTAATTTAATAAATAAATAATTATAGTACATATGTTCTTAAATAATTACTGCGTATGCACAATAACTCGTATGTACAATACAATACATGTATTTTTATAAATAATTTGGTTCATTGAAAAATAGTAAGAATTGTATGTAGGACAAAAACATTATTTGTGTCACAAGCAATCACAACGTACAGTAATTGAAATGATAGCGGCTGAAGAGAAAGAAGTGAATATCAAAACGTCCCGCCTCCAAAGAATGTAATTTACATGAATAAATAAAGTTGATTGTTTATATTTAACATTTTTATATTTTATGCTTGTAAAAAAGGCCTATATTTAACTAACTATTATTAATTATTTATAATACAAGCTCAATTTTATACATTTTAAAACTGAGAAGTTGAGTCGCCAGCAAATAATTAACAATTAGTACAGGAGTTTTGTTCGACCAAACTCCTGTTTTACGGTTGAAACGTAGCGTCTTTTGAATAAAATTGCCAGTTTGGTCGAACAAAACTCCTGTACTAATTTATACTTTTATTTTAAAAAGATTTTAAAAAGTAAAAAAATATGACCAGATACTACCATGTTTCTTGATTAATAAGATGGTTATAGAAAATTTCTATAATGTATTAAATAAATAAATGTATACGAACCATTTGTTAAACGTGGTGGTGTCGGTAATTTAGTTGGAGACAAATTGTTATTATCGTCTGATGTCGATAAATTGTCCTCTTCAAACGAAGAGCCATAAGTTTTTTTCGTCACTTTCCTTTTATTTCCGAATGACCTATCAGAATTTATGTCGGATGAATATTCTGCCTTGCGACATTTTTCTTGTGCTGTGGAATAATTAGCTAGAACAAAATAAGTATAACGTTACGAAAATGCAATAAATAGATTTTTCGTCAATTGATACATTAAAACGCAATAAGTAGTATATTTACAGAAAGTTCCATTTCGCAAAATCCTGATAGGATATGAGGGCCAAGAAACATTAGGTTCATTATGATTTTTTATTGCGGCGGTTAACTTTTCAGATGTGAGTGACGGCCAGTAACACTTGTTATCGTGTATCCAATTACTTGGAACAGCTTCTACAGTATCTTCTTCTGTGAAAATGACAACTGTCCATGTCTTCGCCATTTTTTCCTGCAAATTATTAACAAATTGTGTACGCAACTTCAAATACGTAACATTAAATTAATAATTTTCAATTATAAGTATTCGGAATCAAGCCGTTAATGAACAGAGGGGAACTAGATATTTTGTATCGTAAAATTTATTTAATTCTCAGATATATAGTCTCAGAATAATACTGTTTATATTATAATAATGTTCTTTAGAATATTATTCATCATTTTTTTTAAATACTGAGAAGTTAAATCTGATTTAAGACAAGAATGATTTATCTATATTTTTATTAATTTTAATTGTAAAATATAATCGACATTATTTAAATAATCTTAAATTGAAAATTTTTAATATGTAAAAATAAAATTATTAAAATTCTAAAATCTATCTAAATTTGATCAGACGGAATGAAGCAAGGGAAAAATAACAAATTTATCTTCAAAATGTAATCTTATACATTTATGCGATATTTCATTTATGTTCCAACTTTGAAGATCATTAACAACATTTTCTACTAAATATATGCCTAAATCAGAAGACTTGCATGGCTCATTATAAAAATCTTTTTTTGATTGAAATTTATTCCCAATTATTACTGTATTTTCATTGTTACTAGCAATATTTTTAACTAAAATAATGTCACCGTTATTTAAAGTACAACAATTGTCCGGTTCTTTTATTTTCAAAGTAAAATTAGAAAACACTATTTTTTCCCACTGACTAGTATACTGAAATTGATCTAAAGGTCCGTTATCATGTTTATTTAATAATTTGAGTTTCGAATTTAATTTATTTTCGTCATTTAATTCCGCAAAATTTTCTTCATATATACGATTTATTATTTGTTGTAATGGTTTATCTTTTTTACGAATATATCCTTTTATTTTTTGCATATAATTTTCGAAGGGATAGGCACTGTATTCTTGTAAAATTCCAAATTTTTTTACATCATCGCATAAATGTAATAAATTATGAATATTAATTGAACAATTGTCTTTGCCATACAAGATTATATAAGTTTTTATAAAATAATTAAGAAGAGAATTAGCATACTCTAAATATCTAACATGATGAGGAGATGATAAAATAGTAATGGCTACATTTAAAGACATAAAATTGAGATATTTGTCACGATTAAGTACAGATTTTAAAACAACAGGACCTGTGTATAATAAAAATTGTCTAAATTCTGTAGCCTTCCACCTCCTACTTTCTTCTAATGATCTCGGATGACGATTAAATTCTAATGGAATATTTTTAATTTGATTTTTTAATAAATGAGAAATTTCTGAAATTTGTGCATAAGATAATTTTGTTGATGGTTTACCAAAACACCACATATTTACTACTACATTTTTTGTAACACCTAGATCAAGTAAATGCATCGGGTCCACAGGAAAATCATCAATCATATTTAAATGTTTAATTAATTCGAGATCTGAAGTTTTTGAATTTATGTGGTGTTCTTCTTGAGATTTAGATCTAAAATCAAAATCGGTCCTATCACGAAATTTATTTAAATTCGAGAAACAAACTCTACCATTAATATAATCTCCTTCTATAACACATTTTGTACATGAATAATAACCGGTATGACCCTTCGTAAATTTAATAAACGCCTTAGCAGGTGTATCGCAAATAAAACCTTTAATTTTAAATGGATAATTAAATCTTTCGTGTTCTCTATTTATTATGATACCATGCGTTGATAAATCTATAACTTCGGTGATAAAATCTTTCAAAAATACATTTGCATCGTCCGGCTTTCTTTCCCCGCAATATATACCTACAACACCTACTTTATTACGATTTTCAACCAAACTACATAATATTGGCCACAACTGCTGATTCGAACTTTTAAAAAGTGGTAAACCATCAATATTTATGTAAACTTCTATTTGTTTTAAATTTGTTAACGTTACAAATAAAGATAATTTCTGAATGCAATTACTCAAACCAAAATGATAATAATGTCCTGGTTCAACAATTTTCAATGTATTTTTTCTAGGAGTTTTCATTAATACGCGAGCATCTAAAGGTAATTCATCATGTTTGGATTTTAAAATAGCTAGTAATTCGTTAAGTGCGACATGAGTAATTTTATTTTTCAAAGCCCAAGTAACAAGCTGTGATTGTAATGAATATTCATTGGCTGTATTATTGAAGTCTTCAAAATTATAAATTAATTCGTTATTCAAAGTTTCTTCATTAATAAAATTATTGTTATTAGATGTATTACTATCTGACTCTAAACTTTCTAATACATTATTATCTAATTCAATATTATTATAATCTAAATCAGTGCAATTTAATTGTTCATTAATACTCATATCGTTTCTTATAAAATCATTATTATTTAAAGATTGAGCAAAAGCTTGATCAGATTCAACTAAATTTATCGAAGAATCTGTACTAGCTTTTGCTCGCCTGTAATATTTAGTAGAAATTTTAGGCATACTTACTTATTTTCAAAATTTCCTTGAACAACGTACCAGTGGTCTTGCATAACCTTCACGTACCAGCCTTGCGCAACCTTTACCGCAGTAGTTTATTTTTCCAGAACTATCTAAAATAAAAAATATTTTAATTTATAGATTTTTAAAAGCATTTATTCTAAAAAATGTGAAAAATAAGGATGAGTTTATGATACATATTTTAGATATTCATCATGAACTCATTTTGGGTCAATGCACTAAGTCAAATACATAGATAGTACAATATATAAAAATCTGAAATATGTATTATAGATGCTTAGGATATTGTTAAATTCGTTAACTTATTAAAAACATCATCTAAAAATATAAATTATTAATTTCAAAAATGTAGCAATGTGTTTTTTGTGAACTTACAGCTATCTTCGAGCTGATTCTCAATATCGAAATACATTTCCATAATAAAATATATTTATACGTCTTATTTTTAAAATTATAATTGCGAATTATTATTGCGATAAGTAAGTAAATAAATATTATACGCTGCTTTTTCTATTCTCTTGATAACGAAAATCATGTAATATCGTCATATAAAATAAAATATTAACTTTTTAGGTTATGACAATAAAAATCTGCTAAAATTATTTACTAAATATATACATATACATATACTTACATTTTTTCGTATCCGTGTACCCTCACAACCTTTAGGTCTGTCCCGATCCTGTTCGACAACCCGCGACACCGCTAACCGGATCAATCTCCGACGAGTCGTTCGTAATACTTCGAAACACCGCGTGTACCACACCTTTGGTATTCTACACTATTTTTAAAATTATAATTGCAAATTATTATTGCGATAATTAAGTAAATAAATATTATACGCTGCTTTTATTCTCTTGATAACGAAAAATATGTAATATTGTCATATAAAATAAAATATTAACTTTTTAGGTTATGACAATAAAAATCTGCTAAAATTATTTACTAAATACAATATATATACATATACTCACATTTTTTCGTATCCGTGTACCCTCACATTAGGTCTGTCCCGATCCGTTCGACAATCCGCGACACCGCTAACCGGGTCAATCTCCGACGAGTCGTAATTCGTCCGAAACACCGCGTGTATCACTGAGTATTCTAATACACTGTGACAATTGACACTACGTACGTACGTATACCTACATGCCTCTCTGCGAGAGAGCAACGTGATGCAGGTGAAACCACTGAGTAGCCCAGAAATGGACAATAGTGAATAGACCAAGGGTGAGCCGGTACGATACACGAGTAACACCGCGAGTAAGGCACGTGCGCGCTCATCCCTGCACGAGCCCGCCAAATCAAGTCACGTGATCGCGCTCGACCAATCCGCGCAAGACTCGTTAATTATTACACGCTCGGGCCATGGTATCTGCACGCGCATGATCACGCTATAAAGAAAGACTGCTACGCATACTATTACAAACTTATTATAGACATGACGACGGAAAAGTTAAAATGCCTTACGTGACGGGAAAGTAACGCTATGCCTTACAAAACTCATTTTTGTGACAAAAAATATGGATATAATAATAAATCCAAAATAAGTCCATGTACAAATGTCCATTGGATGTACAGTATATATCCATAAATTAGTTATATAAAGGGGATCTCAAATGGATGTCCACTGGACGTCCCTCTTTATTAGTCCAATGTACATCCTTGTATGGATGTACATTGGACGACCTTATTATGTCCATTGTTCGGGAGACGCAGGGGCAGGTTAGAGAAGCGAAGAGTCGGCTTGAATTGACGTTACAATTACATTTATTCTTCTCCTTACAGTACACTGAGCATTATCTTTCGGTTTATCTTATGCCGGCGCACAGGGGCGCCGGACTTCTCAAAAAATCTACAGCAAGAGCCGGTGCTTGGCTGCTTGCTTAGGTGTTAATTCGGGGTGGCTCGAGTTGTTATTTAGATCGAGGTTCTTTCCCGGAGTCGCGGGGGCCCGATCCGTGGGATATTCGCGGATTTCCAGGGAGGGCAGGGGCGGCTCTCGATCCTTCGAGCTGCTGCTCTTCTTATGCTTCGTCCGCTTCTCCGTTTGCGTGCCCACTGTCTGCCACGAGCCTGGTGGCAAGGGTCGAGTTGCCCGTGGGTCGCCCGGCGCAAGGCTCACCCCTGGTGGTCGAGTGAGTCGCCTGTGCGATTCGGGGAGGCAGATCGGCGTCAAGAGCCACCGTAGCTCTGGTGGAGGGGCCGGTGCCGTGGCCTCTGGATGCTCCTTGGCCTCTGGTCGTCGCAACGGGGAGGGCCTCCTGGCTCGTCTCCTGGGTCGGGGTCGGCGTCTCCTGCCGGTTCCTCGGGCAGAGTGGCCCTGCGCTACCACCACTACCGATCGGATTCGGCGAGTGGGAGGGGCAGACTCTGTCTCCGTATGCTCCAGTGTGAAGCGAAAAGGTATAGCTGTTCTCGATCGTAGTCTCGACGCTTGGTATATTTAACGCCCAAAGCGGAGTGCTCATACGAGAGATGCTAACGATTTCACACGGCCGCGTTGATCCTTATGAACCTTTTCGGTCGCGTTTTAATTACGAGTAACGACAGCCGCCCCGCGGCGGCAGGTGTTACTTGGGCCGGCGGGGTGGGGCGGCGCGTCGCCTAGGAGCGCATGATGGGTTGCCGCTCCGGCAGGCGCTTCGCTCATGTAGATCCGAGACATCCATGGACGTATGGTAGTAAAATGGACGTAAAACGGACGTCCATAAGATGTACGGTGCTATTTGGGGAAGACCCCTATTTCTTTCATGAAATTAGATGGAGACGTTTGAAGTTTAAATAGCATGCACGCATACATGCATTCACACATGCACACACACGCATACACGCAGACAGTGTAGGAGACGACAATCGCTGTCCGTTCGTGAGATCGAGCCCGAGCCTCGAGCTTGCAATGTTTTTTTCTATTTCCAGTTACGCACACAGAGACGCTCTGTCTATCTGTGTGACGACGCGCCGTGCGAGATTGTCATCTTCCCTCTTCCTCACTCTTACTCATGCGATCGAGGCTGCTCCGTTATGCTTTCTCAGCGTGAATGATGTACTAATGTAAAAATACTGTACAATCATAAAAGTAATATAAAACATATATCGTACAATAACGATTGTCTCGGAGCAAATACTAAATAATGAGATTTTGTAATATAATGACGATGTAAGTAAAATACATAACACGGACACGGTGCGTGCTAAAGAAACGCAGTAGGTCAATTTTAAAGTAGAATAATACTTAACACATATGGCAAATATGCATACATATTCTTTGCAAGACAAGTATAAATTGTACAAAAAGCAATAAAATAAATAATTGTTGATACATACGCAAGCCTGACCTTTAATTGGTCGGGGTTCACACCGGATCTTGCTTTAATTGGTCGGGTCGGTTATGAAATGTTAGTATCATATCTGAATATATTCCTAGTCACAGAATCTAATTCTGCGATAAATCCAGGTTTCCATCATAAAAACCTGGCTCGGCTCTTACTGGGCCCTACCGGACCCTAGTTAGGCTTTATAGCCAAGATTGGTCCAAACTATCAGACAGTCCTCTCCAAGTTCAAGAAATTTTGTCCCATTAGTTATTATAATAGATCCCCTCGAATTCGAGACAATTCAAGGATAAAAACGTGTATACTTGACTACTTATATTTCGTCGACTTCCATACCCCATAACTGTTTTCCATGACTTCCTGGAGGTTCGGGCCCATAAGGACTTTTGATTGGGAGGTCATAAGCTAAAAAATCCCAAAGTTTGGAGAAATTTGACCGGGGCCCAGATTTCCGTGTTTGTGTGCGTGGTCCTTTCAATGATAAACATTATAACATTATTACATATTACTTTTACGTAATATATAATAACGAACCATGTATGAAACAACAATAACTGTTATGACATGTATCTCACAGTAATGTTTTAAGGGAAAAGAAGGTAAATAAATCGATCCTATTTCCAAAATGTTTTTAAATAATTTAATGTTCAAATAATTCTAAGAAAATATATATAAATACAAAAATGCAAGTCGTGCTCGCTGTCATCGCATCTGTGTTAGCGTCGTGTGTGTGGGTGTGTTGTTCTCGCATTTACTAACAAAGCGCGCGGTCTCTCTCTCTCTTCTCTTCTTTTTTTTCTGTCACTTCTACGCTCGCTTTATTTCTTTCTTATTGTTCATTTATTCATGTCCCGGTGAAAATAGTATTTTGTAAAAATTGTGGTATATTATTATAAATATGCATAAATACGTCCACTGACGTCTTTATTTTGTATAATCTTTCCATAAATATATGTATACTGGTGAAATAAAAATAACAATAAATAAAAAATAACTTTTGCCATGTTTTTCAATAAAAAATAAAATTGCTATTGCATTGTACAATATATTCTATGTACAATATATAATCATACGTCACATATCATTATTACAATTACACATGTATTTACACATGATCATGGCTGCGGCCCACTTGACGCTACAAATGCTTTGAAGCGTTCTTCTTCTCCTTCTTTCTTCATTGAAAGAAAGAAGAAAAATGCTGCGAAGCATTTGTAGCGTCAAGTAAACCACAGCCTATATATGAGATTTTTTTTATTTATTCTTTATCTCTTTCTAAAATTGTACTTTTTATTATAAAACCGTACAAAAAGTACCTTTTTATTAATTCTATTATTCTTATTATTTTTCATTTACACATACGTACTATGTGTGTTATCGAGTATTACAACTATTACTTGACTCTATATTTTGCGCGCCAATATATGGTATGTATCAAAATACCATTAGGCGTGCACCTAAAAAAGTGCCAAAATTTTCGACATTACAAGACCTCTATTTCTTTCATGAAATTAGATGGAGACGTTTGAAGTTTAAATAGCATGCACGCATACATGCATTCACACATGCACACACACGCATACACGCAGACAGTGTAGGAGACGATAATCGCTGCCCGTTCGTGAGATCGAGCCCGAGCCTCGACTTGCAATGTTTTTTCTATCGCCAGTTACGCACACAAAGACGCTCTGGCTATCCGTGTGACGACGCGCCGAGTGAGATTGTCATCTTCCCTCTTTCTCACTCTCACTCATGTGATCGAGACTGCTCCGTCATGCTTTTACAGCGTGAATATGAGGAGACAACCAATGTTGTACTTCGTGTATTGTGCTGTATTTGTAATATGTTGTACACCTCTCTAGTAATAAAAGATAAAGTAACTTGTGCCAATGCGCAATAGTTTACTTATAACATATAATTGTTAATGTTTTTATGTACATAATATATGCAGTCTGTAGAAGTCACTTTTGAATGATATGCGTGGTCGAGCGCGTAAGGCGACTGGCTGGAATGCTGGACGTCTCAAGTTCAATCCCGTTTTTTTAAAACTTTTTTTTTAACGTAAAAGTATTAAAATAACTTATTCTGCAATATATAAAAATAAAAAATAATTACTTTATATTTTTTATAGTTATTCACATTGTTTCCGGCAAAGCATATTTAGCAATGACATATTCGTCTTTAATTATTTGTCGCCTTGCTAAACAAAATGTGACTAACTATAATGAATATAAAGTTATTTTTTACTTTTACTTTTTTTTAGATATATTGTAGAATAAGTTATTTTAATACACTCTTATGTTAAAAAAAAGCAGAGGGATCGAACTTGAGACGTCCGGCATTCCAGCTAGTCGTCTTACGCGTTCGACCACGCATATTATTAAGAAGTGACTTCTACGGACTCCATTATGTACATAAAAAACATCAAACAATTATATGTTATAAGTAAATTATTGCGTATTGACACAAGTTACTTTATCTTTTATTATTAGAGGTATACAACATATTAAAAATACAGCACAATACAAGAAGTACGACATTAGTTGTCTCAGATTCACGCTGTAAACGCAGCCTCGATCACATGAATAAAGCGGGGAACACACACTTCTGCACGACGCATAATGCGTAAGCATAAGAAAATTGATTGGTCCATACACATGTGCATAAGGAAATAGATCAATCAGTTTTCTTATGCTTACGCATCATGCGTTATGCAGAAGTGTGTGCTCCCAGCTAAGAGTAAGAAAGAGGGAAGATGACAATTTTTCCCTCTGGCTCGGCGCGTCGTTACACGGATAGAGAGAGCGTCTCTGTGTGAGTAACAGGATCGGCGTGTCGTCACACGGATAGACAGAGCGTCTCTGTGTGCGTAACAGGAGAGAAAAAAAACGTTGCAAGCTCGAGGCTCGGGCTCGATCTCACGAACGAGCAGCGATTGTCGTCTCCTACACTGTCTGCGTGTATGCGTGTGTGTGCATGTGTGAATGCATGTGTGCGTGCATGCCATTTAAACTTCAAACATTTCATCTAATTTCATGAAAGAAATAGGGATCTTGGTAATGTCTAAAATTTTGACAATTTTTTAGGTGCAGGCCTAATGGTATTTCGACACATACCATATATAGGCGCGCAAAATAAAGAGTCAAGTATTAGTTATAATACTCGATAACAAATTTTTTACGTAAAAAAAAATATAAATGTATATAATCTATACAATGTATATAATAATAATGTATATAATCTATACAAAAGTAATACGCTTATATATGTATATTTTTTCTCCCTCTCGTGGTGGGCCACCTTGCCGTGGTGAGAGGGCTCCCCGTCCAGTCCCGGCGGACTGTTTCCGGTGGTCTCTGTTTACAGAGATCACCGTGGCAGACTGTCGGGAAGGTGCGGGGTCCAAGAGTCCACCCTTCCATGACGCCGATTTTCGGATCGGAGGTCAGGAAGAATGGGAGCCCGACGACTCCCTCAGGACCTGACCCTCGGGTCAGGACCAATCGCCGGTAGGGGATGGCGACCCCGACTACAAACGCCCGGTCGGCCGGGATCGTGAGGGAGAGGTTTCCATCTCTCCCACCGGCTTAGAGGAAGGAAAACCTCGAGAAAAAAATGAACGCGTGGTCGCCACGCGCGTTAGAAGTGAAACTTCTGAAGGCAAGGGCTTTGCCATAACTTTTTGTGTCGCAAAATTCGTGTCGCATAATCGAACTTACTACCGTGCCAGAAGAAGAACCGTCTCGCCAACGCCGTACGCCTATTGGTCAAATTTTCGTTACACTTTTCGTGTCGCACAATCGAACTTACTACCGTACCAAAAGAAGTTTCATTTCGTACGCCTATTGGTCGAATTTTCGTTACACTTTCCGTGTCGCTCAATCGAACTTACTACCGTACCAAAGAAGTTTCATTTCGTACGCCTATTGGTCGAATTTTCGTTACACTTTTCGTGTCGCACAATCGAACTTACTACCGTACCAAAGAAGTTTCACTTCCGTTACACTTTTTCGTGTCGCAAATCGAACTCACTACCGTGCCTAAAGAAATTTCACTTAAAAAAAAACCATGGGAAGGACTCACTCGCCCTGTCCCCCGGTGTGCGGCAGCCGTCGGAGTGCGGGCAATGGTCCGGTCCGGCGGTCGCCTGTGCGCCTGGGGAGGATGGTGTGAGTGCCCTAGGGGGAAGGGGGGACCCTTGCCCATTGCACGCCGGTGCTCCGGCAGGGGGAGAGGGGGTAACCTTCTTTCGGGCTGGCCCGGTACGTGGTGCCGGGCCAACCGGAGGAGAGGCCCACGTCGGCGGCTTGCACACCAGGGTCGTGGACCCACGGTGCTGTCGGCGTGGAGGGTCGTCTCGGGCCGCTCAGACATATTCTGAGGTTGGGGCCTAGGCGACCTGGGTGGGAGACTCGTCGGGCCGCTCGAACATCTTTCGAGGTCGGGGCTGGCGGGTCTGAATACTATCGGTAAACACCGGTAATAACTTACTGGTGTATTGGGAAGAAGCCGACCGGCGGCGGTTCTCGGGGGGCCCTATTCCCCGTCTTCGCGGGCGGCGGGAGGCTGAGATCGAGTTTACTCGGCCGGTCCTCTCGTCTGTCCGCGGGGGTGGGGTTGGGGTTTCTCGGGGGGCGTCTGTCGGCGGCGGTGTCCCCAGGGGCCGGGGGCGGCCTCCGGGAGTACACGTTGGACTCTTGGAATGGCGTCTCCGGCACGGGTTTGGCGAACCCGGGGACACCCGAGCCCATGCGGGCCGGGCCCGTCAGTCTTGGCGGACAACCGGCCTAGGGGAAGGACACCCCGAATAACAAACCAACCTAAATGATAATATGGAAATGTTAAGTAACAAGGAGCAAAACGCCCTGGAATCGGGTACTAGGGACCGGCGGGGGGGGATATTGTCCCGGTACCCCCCTCGTCGTTAACAAGCGACGGGCCGACCCCCGAGTTGCAGGCGAGCTCGGGCGTGGAAGCAGCTATCGTGGAAGCACATAAGGAAGAATTTCCTCGTCCTCTCCCACGTAAACCTGTTCAACGGTTTGTAAACGAGAAGAAGAGCCAGGAATGCTCTGACCCAGAGAGGAGGGAGCCGCGGGAGACAAGATCGCGTAAGCGTGCTTCCTCTCTAGACACCAGAGGAAGATCTAGGTCGAGATCTGCTCGTGGAACAAGACCAGATTTTCGCGACAGGCATGGTCTAATGCCAGATAGCGAGAACGAGGACGATCCAACGAACAGATCACAAGCGAACAGTGAGGCCGGAAATGACTCGGACTCTGACATAGAGTTTGTTAGTGAGAATCCGGGTACCTCTCAAGTAGAGGGGATTATCCCTGAGGGGATAAATCTACAAAACCTCTCTGAGGAAGAAAGAAGAAACCTCTCCGAAGAGAAAAAGAGGTTTATAGGAAGAAAAGGATCCAGAAAAACAGGCGGCCAGATTACGACAAGTGTTGGAGTAATCAGGAAGATAATGGCCTGCGAGAAGAGGCTGGTTAATGCTGAGAAGAGACTTCAGGACCTAAAGAATCCCTCAGTTCCAGCACAGCTACCCACTACAAGAAAGAGGAGAGAAAAAGAGGAGTTGGAGGCGCTTAATGGCACCCCCACCCTAGACATACCCTCGGTAATACTAGAGGCGATTCGGGGCTTGGACAAAGCAATTAGTGGAAGCGAGAATATAAAAGGCACCTACAGAGGGGTGATGGTGAGCTCGGTGGCAACAATTGCTGCTGCCACGAAACACCTGGTAATGCGCCTGGGGGACCCTCTTGTTGGGGTTAACCGGGATGTAGAGATGGAGGAATTAAGAAGAAAAATCTTAGACCAACAGCTGGAGATTGATAACCTCCACACGCTGAGGGAGGAAAATACCCGGTTGAGGGAACAGACAGATCAGCTCCAACGGCAAATGGGGGCCATGGAGCAACGACTGCTCGCCATTTCTCAATGTCAGCCGGAGAGTAGAACCCCCTCTTTCGAAGGGACAGGCTAATGGAGTGCGGTGTTCCACAGGGGTCCGTATTGGGCCCGCTCCTGTGGATCATCGCATACGACGTGATCCTGAGGACCGCCCTTCCCGCCGACTGCCATCTAACGGGGTACGCAGACGATGTGTACATGGTAGTCGGTGGGAGGGAATGGCAGGGGACATTGGGGCTGGCCAACGCAGCTGCGGCTTGCGTGGTGCGCTCCATTCGGGGACTGGGCCTCAGGGTGGCCTCGCAGAAGACCCAGGCCTGCTGGTTTTTTAACCGGCTACGGCGCGGCCCTGGCAGGCCGCGTAGGATTCTGACGGGTGAACCGGGTCGACCCGCCAGGGGATACAATATGGTGTCTGCCGGGGCCGGGCGGGCTCTGCGGAAAGCGCCTCCACGAGAGCTCGGTCTCACAGTGGAGGGAATCCGCGTCCCTATTGAGCCCAGCCTGAAATATCTCGGGCTGTGGCTAAATGAAAGTGGCAGCTTCAGCGAGCACATTGCCCGCACAACGCCAAAGGTGAGGGCAGCAGCGAGCGCTCTCGCCAGACTGCTCCCGAACATCGGGGGGCCTGGCGGGCATGTGCGCCGTCTGTATATGGCAACGGTCCACTCGATGCTCCTCTATGGAGCACCGGTGTGGGCGGCAAAGGCGGCGACCAACAACCGCCTCAGGAGGGAGCTGCACGCGACGCAGCAAATAATCGCCAGCAGAGCCGCCCGCACGTATAGGACCATTTCCCATACGGCAACGACCCTCGCGGGAATTCCACCGGTGGTCCTGTTGGCCGAGTCCCAGGCCGAAGTTTATCGGCGGACGAAGGCCCTGCAAGAGACACACGGGACCGCCGGCTTTCCCCCGAGAGCGAGGATCGCGCTGAAACTGCAGGCCAAAGAGACCTTCCTCCGCCGCTGGGAGGATTACCTGGATGATCCCAGGGTACCTGGCGGAGAGAGGATCCGAACGGCCGTGCGACCTGTCCTACGTGAATGGACAGGTCGCAAGGGACGCGGAATCAGCTTCCGGGCGGCGCAGGTGCTCTCGGGGCATGGTTGCTTCGGGGAGTACCTGTGCCGCATCGGCAAGAAGCGCACCCACGGGGTGCCACCATTGCCCGGAGGGGGCGGACACGGCGCAGCATACGCTGGAGTTCTGCCCAGCATGGGAGGAGCTGTGCCGTGCCCTCCGGGAAAGAGTGGGGCAGGACCTCTCCCCCTCGGCCATCATTGCAGCTGCGGTGGGGCCGGGGGGCGAGGACAAGTGGAAGGCATTCGTCTCCTTCTGCGAACAAGTTATGTCGCAGAAGGAGGCGGATGAAAAAATCAGGAAGGGGATTGTCCCCCCTCCCCAGAATATGACGAGGACGAAGATGAACCCGACCTAAACACGCCTCCATTGATAAGGAGACGTCGACGCAGCCATCGTGACGTAGGAGGTCCCGAGAGGAGGAAGAAGGGACGAAATAGAGGTATAACAACGGTGCGGGGGTGGGGGGCGGCGTCCTCCGACGGGGGCGTCTCTCCTCCGCCCTCTGTGCCGGCCGCTCTAAGAGCGTGTGTTAAAAGGAGGGAAGGTAAGAGCGGGGACGGGGGCCTCCATGTGGGGACTCCCCCTCCCCGCTCCGGTGTCTAGCAAGAGAGAGCAGCGCGCGGGGGGCTCGGGGGGGTCCCCATGGGATCCCCATCACTTGTGCTCCTCCCGCGCGGCATAGGGTTGGGGTGGTGGCGGGATTTCTGGGCTTGCCTGGAACTCCCTGACACCACCTGCCTTTCAGTATAAAGGCGCGGGGGGGGGGAGGGGGAGGGGGGACCTGGCACCTAGGTGACGATCCTTGCCCCTCCCTCTCCCCGCCCCGGGGGTGCGCGGGTGGTCGGAGACTACCACCCGCGCACAGTCACTTTGGTGACACCTCGGGAGGGGGGGTGACGGATGGACTGTGGTCGTCCATCTGTCACAAATTAGCTAGGATTTGCCAATTAAGGCAGGAAGAGGCCCAAGGTTGATATCTCGTTTGTCCCGGGGCCTCCTCAAAAATAGCGTTGGTAGGGACCACCGGGGGACTTGTAGTGGGTGCAACTCCCACATAACCCCCTCCTCACCCCGGAGGAGGGGGTATCCAAAGATTTCTCTCCGTAAAAAAAAAAGTATATTCTTTTTCATATGTAATCTGTTTATAGTACGTATTTGTAGAGGAAAAATAATAAGAATAATATAATTAATAAAATGGACATTTTATTACGGTTTTATAGTAAAAAATACAATTTTATACACAGAGAGAGAGAGAGAGAGAGAGAGAGAAAAATGCTCATATATAGGCTGTGGTTCACTTGATGCTACAAATGCTTCGCAGCATTCCTCTTCTCCTTTCTTTCAATGAAGAAAGAAGAAGAAGAAGAACGCTTCAGAGCATTTGTAGCGTCCAGTGGATCGCAGCCATGATCATACAGGTGTAAATGTAATAATTGTAACATATGATTATATATTATTATTGTACGCGACTGATCGAAGGAGTTACGAGTGAAAGAGAATTTCAAGTTTAATAGCAAAGTCTCTTTAAGTATGTAATTGTCTATAATAAAAATAATAATTATGTACAGTCTTTATGCCGCGAGCTACGGACAGATTCCGCGAAAGACGGATATTCTCACGCGTGAAAGCGAGCACACGATAACCGCGAGCAACGGATAGACGGTTAGACGGCGACAGCAACAGCGACTTTACCATAGAGCCACTGAAAGAGTTTTTTTTTATTTGTACAATGTATATTTATGTTTAACATTTTACAAATAATTATTTTTATTTTAAATAAATAAGAAAAAAAATTGAAGTTATTTTTTAAATGTATTTGGTGCAATTTTAATGTTTGTAATATTTTTTTTATAACATATTATTTATTTTATTGCTTTTTTTACAATTTATACTTGTCTTGTGAAGAATATGTATGCATATTTCCCATTTGTGTTAGCTGACTATTATTATACTTTAAAATTGACCTAGCGCGTTTCTGTAGCACGCACCGTTTCTGTATTATGTGTTTTACTTACATCGTCATTATACTACAACATCTCATCGTTTAGTATTTACTCAGCGACAATCGTTCTTGTACGATATATGTTTTATATAACTTATTTGATTGTAAAGTGTTTTTACATCAATACATTATCATTTACTCTCTAATGGCTTTGCGTTTATACTGTAATAGGATAAATGAAAAACAGTAAGGAATTAAAAAAAAAACAGAAACATAAAATTATATTTTTTTATTTTACGCAGTTCTTTCTATTACCTGTTACAAAAATATTATGATAACAAATTAGTGTATAAACTGTATAATACGTATAGTTTTGTAGATACAAATTTTTTAAAATTATGCCGTTTTATAAGAATAATCGAGTAGTCGATTTTGAAAAGTGTAATATTGTTTACAACGTTATAAAAAATAATCTTATAAATCGTTAATTTATTACTAATTAAAACTAAAAATCGGAGGAGACAGAATTTTACAATGTCGTTTTGACATAGTGTAGAGTAGTAGTCAGCTATCACAAATGGTACAGATGCATATATATTCTTTGCAAGACAAGTACAAATTGTAGAAAAAGTAATAAAATATATAACATTTTATAAAGGAGATATCACAGCATTAAAAATGCACCAATACATAAAAAAACATTATTAATTTTTTTCTTTTATTCTTTTCAAATAAGATAAAAATTATTTGTAAAATGTATTCAACATAATTATACATTGTAAAAATTGGAATAAAATATCCATCAGTGGCTTTTGACAACCAGTGACTCCTCTGCGTATATTTCACGCCCGGTAGATGCGGCCTGTATATTTACGTATGGCACGCGACCGTTACGAATCCGCGTAAACAAATAAATGCGCGTATCGCTTCGCGAGCGGGCCGGACAGCACGCTGCTAGACGATCTCTCTCTCTCTCTCTCGTGACAGATCTCGCTTCTCGTGCACGTCGTGACGTGCAGTGTCGTGTGACTGACAGGAAGTCAAAGAAATATATTCTACGATCCTATTGTCATTCGCAAGTATTGCTCATGTCATTTATGCAATATTAATTTTGTATTATATGCAGCAATTATTTATTATATAATATTTGTGTATCTTTTTCTTAGCAACATTAGAAATGAAGGAAAACTATCGGCACAAGTATTCGAGCACCCGCCGACTTTCCCGGAAGAAAGGATGGGCAAGAGGTATGTTATACACAATCATATATCTGTCTGAGGCGGAAAAATAATAGTATTAAAATGTACAAGAGGCATTTATAAGAATAAAGACTTTGACTGTGTAATTTTTCGACGAGAAAAAATTCCATTCAATACTGTATAATAGTGCATCCCGATAGAGTGGATAAGGCAAAATTAACAGAATTTTTGAAAGGGGCGATCAGAACAATCCCATGATTAATGATTCGCTGATTCCGCGTGATCCGCTCCATCGGGATGCATCCAAAGATAACGATAATAACTGAATAAAAAAATTAAGTCTTTTAAAAGTTTGTTTAATTTATTATTGTTGTTGTTTTACATTATTAAAAATAGAAAAGGATTGAAATAGTTAAAAACATTTTTGAAAACGTTTATTTCTTATCGGAAAATGTCAACTTTTAAATTACTTTAGCTTCGCGAAAAAGAATGTAGAGTAAGTAAAAAAAAGTATTTCAGAGGCCACAGTCTTTATTTCAAAGTGCCCTTTGTACATTTTTGATATATAACTTATAAAAAGTCGGACAGCAAAGCCGTAACAGTGTTTGGATTAAATTAAATTAGTATTAACAAACGTTTCGGTCAGTCATGTTTTGTGTTATACGTCAAAATATGAAAACTGATAAACAATACAAAACTTATTATAAACGCATTGTTCGCATAGCATATTCATAACAATACATTAAGACTTTTACCTCGTTTCTACCGTATGGAAAAATAAAATAATTAAATATTACAGATCGATGTGAAGATTTAAAATTCTACAATAGCCGTAAGACGCAAGCAATAAGACATAGGCAGTAAGAATTATTTAACCACAGTCGATTATTCTTGAACTTAAAAATTTCATTTGTCAATAGCTTATACTGCTTACTTTTTACTACATACTCTTACGGTCATTGTAGACGAGCCTTTTTCTTTATAGATAGTCATGAAAACTGTCACTCATACATGACGAGAATCGTGCTTTTACAGTATTTTTACATAACTACCTAAAGATTTCCATCTTTTATATTGTTTATCGGTTTAAATATTTGACGTACTACACTAGATGGTGTAATGACTGACCGAAACGTTTGTTAATACTAATTTAATTTAAGTTAATACTATTAATGTAACGCCAACACTTTGTTATGGCTTTGTTGTTCAGTTTTTGGTGGATATGCAAAGTCGCGAAGAAAAATGTGACCAATTTTGAAAACTCGTATATTGTTCCGAAAAGTCAAAATCCTGAAATAAAACGTGAAAATGTCTCGTAAGGTCATAATCTTGAAATACAAGAAATGGGACAATGTGTCGCCAAAAATTATAAACTAAATTGAATACATCAAGATAGCACCGTATCTCGAAATTCAAAAGAAAGAGAGTAGACAAAGTATTTCAGAATTGTCTCGACAATTTGTCTGAAATTTTTTAATGTATAATTCTTATCTAATAAAAAGAAATAGAAAAAGAAGTGTTTGTGTGTGTGTGTGTGTGTGTGTGTGTGTGTGTGTGTGTGTGTGTGTGTGTGTTGTGTGCGTGTGTGTGTGCGCGTGTATACATAGCGTAACATATATGATATCTTTCTTTTAGATTGATTATATATATATATATATATATATATATATATATATATATATATATATATATATATATATATATATATATATATATATATATATTGTGACGTTGCAGTTCCGCTGCATCGTGGCAGCGCCCCGCCGCCGTCACAAGGCGCGGGATTCGATAATCGATACCCTTTCGCGCCCGAGGACGATTTACCGAGTCAGAGCGAGAGATCTCCAGGGGCATAATTGTAATTGCGTTTTCGTATTCTGATCCTTTTTTTTGTTATTTTGTAAAATTGCGTGGCGCCTCACCAAGCTGAGACTGGAGTTCCCGAGGAACGGATTATGGAGTGCAGGATCAATCGGAAGGGATCGAGCGACTTATCGATTAACGAGGGCGGACCACGGCGAGACTCACGGGCCGGCGGGCGCAGGGAAGCGCGGAAGGAAGCTCGCGCGGCACGTAGTACGGCGACGGACGGACCCATAGAGGCAGGGCCCCGGGACACCGGGGCGGAATGAACTTCGCCTGCCCTCCTTCACCTGTAAAAGGGATTCCGGGATGGATGGCCACCATTCCCGGACAGAACGAGAAGTACGGGGACGTTAGCGTCTCGCCCGCTACCGAGGAAGGATCCCGGCGAATTACCGTGCACGCAAAGAGACTTGAAGCGCCCTGCGGGAGCCAGGATTGTCGGCCCTGTGCAAGGATACGCCGCGAGCTTGCGGGCTCGCCCCCGATTGGTCCGCGCGATAGCGTCGAGCGGCTGCGTACGCCCGGGGTGGGGCGCGCAATCGATTTCCGCGATCGAGCGAAATTTCGGGAGCACTCGTGGATCGTCCTCGATAGGCCCGCACACGTTTTGGGGTAGAGTCGCGTACTGCCTGGCAATTTTCCTGCCGAGTTACGATTTATGGTACTTGTCTCGGCCTTGGAGTGACGGCGAGGAGTCTCGAGGGAGAAGGATCAACGGTGAGGTTGCCTCGGTATTATTCTTGATCATGTAAAGCCACGATACCGCCCTCCGGGTCGCGCTCGCTCGAAATTACATTCGGTAACCGGCGGAATGCGCCGACAAAGAGTTCATTAGGCGATCGATATCGAGAGCGAGGGGCCTTGGAATGGTATCGCGGCCGTGGGATTATTATCGAGTCGCGGAAAAGCTTCTGGAGATCGCGGTCGATGTGTCCGCGGATTTCGTATCGCGAATTCACCGCCTCGTGTAACCTTAGTAGTTCGCGAACGCAAGATTATTGCGTGGTAATTCGCCCGGTCGGGACGCAGATCGTACACGCAGGTAATGGCCGCGTCTAGAATGTTCGCCTATTTCGTGTGTCGAGATTTTTCGCGTTGAAGTAATCGCGTTCCGACGATGCTCGCGTCAGGAAAATTCGCGTTGGATTGTAATTCGCGTTCGGTTATCGTTCGCGTTAGATTTAGTGCGTTACGTTATGATTCGCGTCGGAAATGTTACTCAGGTTCGGCGGGCCCTTACGTTAGGAAAATTCTGTGCGTAGAATATTAATCGTTGGGCTGTTTCTTGCGCTACCGTGTATGATTCGCGTTGGATTGCTATTGCGTTCCGTAGGATTCGCGGTAAGTTGCGTATGTTCGCGTTCGTTATTGTCTCTTGCGTGGTTACTCGCTGAAATTCCGTACTTTCGCGTTAGCTACGGTGTGGTGCGTCATGACGAGGACCTCTGCTCCTCTTTCTCCGCGGTGAAAACTTTGCTGACGACCGCGTATTGCATCGGACCTTACCTGCGCTGTAATTATCGCGTGCGTTAGATTAAGATTTGCGTTAGATTAAGATATTTGCGTTAGGCTAAGATACTCGCGTTAGAATTAAGGATTATCTGGCGACAGAACTTCTGCACGGCCGGGACGTGGCATTCACGCGCTTCGGGCGTGACACACGGCTATTTCGCGTTCCTTCGTGTTAATGATACTATAATTTCGCGTTTACTCCGGTCTTCATATTCGGCTGTGTCTTTCGTCGATCAGCCCCGTTAGCGATAAGTTTAATTATTATTAGTGTTCTCTGATTCAAAACCTACGTAATTTTCCGTTTATCTTGACGCCCACGCTACTAGCGTTGTTCATTTTCTTTTCTGGCGTCCGCGCTATCATTCATCTACTTTATAACTTAAGAATGACAGCCGAATGGCATACATTTCGCCTGAAGGTTAGCTCAGAATAAACATTGTTAACTTCGTTTTCTAATGATCTGAATTAGTGATTTTGTGTCACCTCGCCGAATATCGCGCTGCCCTCCTATCAACCCCGCCCACACTCCTTAGCCGAGCTGGCCGATCTATCACACACCGAATTAATTAGGTTTGGCGTTACGTTTGGTTGGATTTTTCGGGATTCTTAGTAGACGCGTGTTACGCGTCTGGCGCCCAACATTTCACTTTGCGTTGAATTTTCGGCCCGTGTCAGAGACTCGTCGGAGAGGCCTTCCACCCTTCTCTCCTCTTCCCCTTTTGATCCGGCACACGCCCCGGGCACGACCGGGAGTGGGAAAGTCGTGACAATATATATATATATATATATGGGGCATTCTCTGTCAACCGGACACCCCCCTCTGCCCAAAATTTGTGTCGACCGATTAAGGTCAATGAGGGCTCAAATTGTAGGTAATGATATGTAGTTTCTTGTACCGTATGGCCTTTTTGAGAATTCAAAATGGCTATCAAGGTGTCACGATGATAATCGAAGAAAACAAGACAAAAATCAGTAAACGACTTTCTGTACACCACACGATCAATCAAAGAAGCTCTAAAACTATTGATGGGATGATTTTTGAGGTCATTGATTACGAATCTGAAGCAAATACAATAGTCCCTACTCATATGCCATCTTTTTGGAACGGGATTACATTTTCTCAAGTTCACACCTCATCAGCCTTTTTCAAGGCTCCATATTCTCATTATTCTTTATTTTCTTATAGTCCTTCTCAGGATTAGTTTTTCTTTCCGGTTATCATCTGATAAGCATTTTTCAATATTTCATCTGTATTTCGTATGTATGTACATTTATCTTGTCTTTTCCAGAAGTGGTTAATTTTTCTTTTAAGTGTGTACACGCCCCGAAAGGAACGTGAGCTAGTATTGATTGTTGAGGAGATAAGGAAGTATGATATTTTTACAAAAGTTTGTTGTTTTATTTATCACACCAGATATTCGATAGATAATTATTAAAACTTTCCGTAAATTATCATATAAATTCGTAATCACATCAAGAAAATTAGTGAACATGAAAGAGATCCAGAGATCCGGAGATCCTCAAAAACCATGCTTTTCTAATATCGCAACAGCAAGAGGTCATCATAAGAAGATTTTTGAATGCTGCAGATGGAGTAAAAGTAAACATTCTGAAAACTAAGACCGCTTAGTAAAGCGGTCACCTGTTCTTGGTGTGAATCCGGCTAAACAGTCCCCTAGTCTTAGGGCGGCGGTGTGGTCTAGTGGTAGAGCGCCAGACTCGTAATCTGAGGAACCAGGTTCGAGTCCACTAGAGCCATGAATCATGGAAAAGTTTTTTTCCGAAAAAAAACCGCGCCCCTCCGTGCAAGATGCGGAGAAAACTGGGCTCCGTCTTTCGGAAGAGACATTAAACCGTTGGTCCAAAAGGAGGAAACAGTAAGGTAGTGGATGAATTGGAGGTTAGGATTGGGTACGTCCCTTCAAAACGCCCTTTAAGGCTCCTTGGGGTATATAAAGTAAAATTCTTTATCTAGTCCCCTAGTCTTGTCCTTAACTGGCCGGACAACGCTTGGTCTCGCCTCAACCGGCTGGACCGTCCCTCAGTCTTGCCTTAACTGGTCGGACAACGCTTAGTCTTACTTTAACTGGTCGGAAATTGCTTGAATTTTCAATTTTGGTAGCAGATTCGTAACCAGTGCCCATTCGAGCAGCCTTACGGAACATAGGAAGGTGCCGTTGCGGTTTTGGTCGCCATATTTGATCTGCCATCTTGAATTTTAGAATTTTTACTTCAGTTTCGTAATCAACGACCTCAAAAACCATCCCATCAATAGTTTTAAAACTTCTTTGATTGATCGTGTGGCATATGGAAAGTCGTTTACTGATTTTTTTCTTGTTTTCTCCGATTATCATCATGACACCTTGATAGCCATCTTGAATTCTCAAAAAGGCCACACGGTACAAGAAACTACATATTATTACCTATAATTTGAGCCCTCATTGACCTCAATCGGTCGACACAAATTTTGGGCAGAGGGGGGTGTCCGGTTGACAGAGAATGCCCCATATATATATATAATATATATAGTTATTTGTGAGTATCATACCAAGTATCATATTCCGTGGTTCCTTTTTTAGTGACCCAATTGCTGAAGCTTTGACAGAAAGAAAATTTGACGATAAAATTTAAAACTTTATGTGTGTATTTTCCAATCAACGTTGCGACACCGAATAATGATGAAAAACCTCGTTTTTTCCAGGATCCGCCCGTCGCGATACACTCAAATGCGTTTCTTCATTTCCTGCCTCCGCGTTCTTCTGCTTTTCTTCGTCAACCGCTTTTCGTTGAATAATTTCAAATGTGCTCTTCGATGCCTCAAGTAGATTGCCGATAAATGTGTTATACGTACTACATCCAAAGCCGGTAGATAATTCCATCAGCGAACAGAAAATGTTTATCGACTGTCTCCCAAGTCCCAAAATGCGCATAACAAACATCAATCGGCGATTTATTTCGTACGCAGTTTTCACTAACGGGCTTGAAAGGACGCGGCGTTGATTCTTGCACTTGCACTTTGAGAAGTAAATTGAAGCCAAGTCCATGTTCACACGTGCGAGTAAATGTTACATCCCCGTCACATTCTTTACACTTTAGACACTGAGATAAAAAGTTGAAAACAGTTAGAAAATTTATAATAACGTTATTATGGCCAACATCGATTTCGATGTCATCATAACTCGCGTCCTTCATTTTCTTGGCTGAAGTGCTAACAAAATCTGTCTCATTTTTTATTTTCTTTGGATTATTGTAATTGAATTTCTTCTTTCGTGGCCGATGTGGATAGATATTTCCCTGTGATTTCCGCGTGTTCGGCATTTTTCCGACACTGTTACTATTCACACGTTCGACGCCCGGGAAAAAAAAATTATATACAACTAACACGTTGCTTCAAGAAGAACGATCGCCCAACTGAGAATACGCAGGTATACGAGTTTACGATAGATTGGGATGTGTCGAAATTCGTTGAGAGGGGCATAAACTTGCTACCTATTGTAGATTCACCCATCAGATATAGAAAAAAGGTCTCCCCGCAAGGCCGCTCCGAGCGCGCCGTCTATACCTGTTTTCCAGCCGACGGACTGTTCCGCCCGACAAGCAGTAACTTGTAAAATACTTTCGATATGAAAATATCCTTTCGCCCACGTATTCTCAACAACTTAAGGATGAAAATTAAGCAAAAAAATTCGATTTTTTCATCGTTATGAACGGTTACCTCCCCATAAGCTGGTTAACTGTAATAAGTACCAGATGCGTTCATCGTGAGCTGGTTACTTAAATTTTCAGCGGCGTTCATTGTGAGCTGGCTACTACAATTTTCAGAGGCAGTAATCGTAATCTGTCTAATTGTAATAAGTATACCGGATGCGTTCATCGTGAGCTGGTTACTTTCAGAGGCGTTCATCGTGAACTGGCTACTACAATTTTTAGATGCGTTAATCGTGAGCTGTCTAATTGTAATAAGTATCAGATGCGTTTATCGTGAGCTGGTTACTTAAATTGTCAGAGGCGTTTATCGTGAACTGGCTACTACAATTTTCAGATGCGTTAATCGTGAGCTGTCTAATTGTAATAAGTATCAGATGCGTTTATCGTGAGCTGGTTACTTAAATTGTCAGAGGCGTTTATCGTGAACTGGCTACTACAATTTTCAGAGGCGTTTATCGTGAGCTGTTTAATTGTAATAAGTATACCAGATGCGTTCATCGTGAGCTGGTAACTTTCATTTCCGGAGACGTTTTGGCTGTATTTAACTTTAGATATATTAATTGTTGTAGACATAATATTTCAACGTTTATGATAAGTTTGTTATAATGAAATAAATAAGCAAAGAATTGTTCTCGTATAAAATA
>JASTWP010003246.1:0-27356 GCA_030770255.1 Temnothorax ravouxi
AAGGAGGCATACGTACGTAAAGTATCCGCGACGGAGAAGCTGCCACCGTTGGTTCGAATTCGAAACCGTCGCGAAAAAGTGAAGCGCGCATATAAAATGTAAGAAGGCGAGCGGGCTCGAATTTCTACGCGCTACTACGTACGTGCCTTAAAACGATCTCCTCCATCTTTCCCGCTATTGCGCCGCGTCAGAGAAAATCGAGTTGCAACCCGGCACGACCCATAAACTCAATCCCTTCATCGCTATCTAGCATGACGTCCGGCCCCGGCCCTGTAACCTTGATACAATCTTGTAGCCGACCTTCCGTTAAGGGTGCACATACACGTGCAAGCGGCTGCAACTGCATGCGGAAGTGCATTTATTCGGTTTCTTTGATCTGGGAAAATGTAGTGATATTATAGAACAGATAATCCTGATTCCATATTCCTTTTGGTCAAAGCTTGAAAGCTGCCTTGATGTCTGTTGGCCTTTACCTGAGACCTGAGACACAAAATCTTCTACGTCGTCCCGCGTACTCGGCTTTAATATTTATTTTTACAATAGTCAATTAAAGATTTACATATAATTATATAGGAAAGAGAACTAAAGGTAAACGTTTCAAGCCTTTATTTTTATATAATCGTAAAACTGAAACGCAATTAACTTGTATACATGACCACGATATTAATAAATTATTACAATTTAATGGGTGTTTGGATACTCCGACGGAATATATACTAGCCAATTATCCTCCGCGGAGAGAATCAAGGAAGCCAAAAAGTTAATGGAACAAAAGGAATTCGGGCCCCCTCACCTTTCATCGTTTATAGACGTTCCTCCACTCCCGCAGAGTTGAGTTCAACTACACGAGCATGCTCGAATAACTCGATGATTTAGATGGAAAGATAGTGAAGAACTCAAGTTTTTCTCTTCTTACTCCGCGTAGGAACTTGAAGCGACATATCATTCGAGCTGTTTACCCGATCGTACAGCACCGGTTCATTTCTGCGAGAGAACGCTTAACTAATCTCGCCCGCATTTACATCCCTCGCGTGTTTCACTCGTCCAATTTGTTCCGTCTTTCGGACCGTAACGGCTGAGTGCTGTAACAAGCTCGCTGATGCGAGTTCGCAAGTACGGGAATCACTGCGATTTCGGCGCCTTCGGCCGTGCTAGTAACCGAAAAGAGTGGCGATTTCGGCAGTAGAACGTGCAAACGTGCCGGCGAACAGATTATCCGGCAATCCGCGGCCAAACGGCGAGCAGTTAAGCCCGCACCCTCGTCATTAACCGTGACGATGGATTCGAACTTCGAAGGATTGCGATGGGAAAAGCCCGAAGTCTCTCTCTCTCTCTCTTCTCTCGGAGATCGCGATTTCGAGGGATGTGTCCAACTAATTACCCGAACCCCCGACATCTGCCCTAACTGATGAAATTGCGATAATTAATCATTCACTTCAAGAAGCTGACGCCGTCACTTTCTTGACGTATATAAATTCAGTTTGATAACTATAACGTCTGAAGGATCCGAGGAAGCAGAAGATCAAATAAGATAATAATCTGTTGAAAGTGCAAATTTGCCGAAGGACGGATGAAGTAATGCGCGAACAGGTATATTCGAAACATCGGTACAGCTCGTTTCGGATATTACATCCCGCTCGCTTACGTTTGTCCTCGAATAAGAAATCCGGTGCTTTGAGTAATAATAGGAAACTTCTGATAAATACGATTCATTCCGAAGTGTTTACCGCGGCGAGATTGAAACGCTTCGCCATTGAGCGTATTTACACTCGGATGATTTTGCCGGATATTTTATATTAAATTCTTCTTGAAACAACTCTATTTCCTATTATTTACAAGGAACAAATAACTCATTTTCTTATTTGATTTTGTGACCAAGGCGTTGGTATACGGCTTATCCTTTAATTACTTTTACGATCGTTTTTCTTATACCTTCCATAATGATAACTGTCAGTCATTGTATACTTCGATATATTTGTTTAATACGTACACAAGCGCTTCCATTGTTTACGGATTAATTATTATTTTAGATTGAAAAATGTTGTATTTGACAAATGTGATCTGTAATCTTAGAGAGCTTTTTCCATAAATTTCCCTTATTTGAGTAAGGAATTACGATTTCAAAATTCGCCCAGTTCCTAAAAGTTTTATACATATCTTCATGATTTTTGAAGTACGTACGTTCTATTTTTCTGGCCCACATATTACGCCAAAATTACGAGCACCTAGCGAAAGAGCCACAGGCTGCTTTAGACGCACACATTGGGAATGCGAGGCGAGGACAGCAGTGCGATAAATTTGTTTTCGAATAGGGGCGATCGACCGGGAAACTGAGTCGCCATAAAAATAAAACAGCGGAAACAAGGAATCATCTTGCGAGATGAAGCTCATATTTTCCGGGCGCGGGCACACACAGGGCTCGATTGTCGCGGGCGTTTCGCCGTGGATACGTAATGCACTCCGTGAGCTCGAGATGCACGAACTGCGAAGATGCGGCTGTCGATAGCAACGTCGAATTCCGAATTCCTGACACATACGTGCGCGCGCGCGCGCGCGGAAAAGCAGTAAGAATAACGTCTTGACAAACGTAAAACGCGAGCTTGCTTCAGCTTCCGTGAAATGCAAGATCTGCAAACTATCAGCAACGTAATCACAAATGTTTGAAATTTATATTACTGGATACTTAAACATATCGTTACGTATCCAAAAAGCAATTGCATTATGCGCAGCATTAAAATTCAAGCAATAAATGTAATATAATGTGTAATATATATATATATATATATATATATATATATATAATTGGTTGGATATTATCTAAAAGATACTTAGTTTGTAATTTCCATATTACTATCCCTATACTAAAAATAACATAAGTACACATATAACATATAACGCAATTTCTAAAATTTAAGAAAAATGTTTATCATTAAAAATTACAAAGCTACACGGGGGGATTTTTCTCTTGAAATTTACCCTGAAATCATGGTAGTGGGATAACTGTACCACCAAGAATTTTATGCGAGCTATTCTGATTAATATCTATCATAATAAAAAATATTAATATCTATTACATTAAAATATAAAGTATGTTTGATTAATTTTACTAAAATATATTTAGGAAATTTCAATAATTTTTTAAAATTTACCAATCTGCTTGGTAATTTTTATTACAGTTGTTTGTAAAATGTCTTTTGTATATTTAAAAAATTCATTGGTTGCCAAGTTGTTCCAAGTTTGTAATGAATTTAAGGGTAAAATATGACAAAAAATTCTCTCCGTGTATGATCAATCATAAGTTACATGATGAAATTTTTACTAAAAAGAAATCTGAAATTTGTGAAGAATGACAATTTTCGATAGTACATTCTTGTAATTTTATCCTCAAGAGCTGTCAGAAAACTTTTCAATGTACGTAAGATATTCAAATTCTATTTCCGTACTATCACTATCGTGCAAACGTATAACGCGGCGGTATATTCAATGTTGAGTAGTAAGAACTTAAAATAAGACAAGATAGCACCACGGAAGTACGGAGAGACAGAATGACGACGTGTCCTTGACGGGTGACGAGCAAACAAAAGACGAGACTTGCGAGGGTTGACGGGAGAAGATGTAGGAGAGAAATGGAAGATGAGAGACAAGATCGGCTTAGGCAAAAAGGACAGCCTCGATTAAAGGAGGACGAGAGCAAGAAGACTGAGCAAGTGAATGTAATTGGCTTGAGCTGGCGCTATCTTGCTAGTCAAGCAGTTTCTCAGCTCGGTCGCTATCAGTACGAATATAAATTCAGATCCTTTTATTTTACCGCCCACCTCGTTTTCTCTCTTTTCTCGCCCACCGCCTCTCCGTCCGCCGCATCCATTCCGCTTCGCCGCGCCAACGGACCCGGAATTAACGGCGTTAATTTGTTTTAAGTACGCCTGAGGAAAGTTTCGGCGAGGTCTGTGAGTATCGATGGTGCTCGTTGACCGTCGATATTCTCGAAGGACTGAACGCTCATCGAAGTTCGATACTACGAGTACTCGGCGTGATTTTGTTAACAGCGTATAAAAAAATGGCATAGATTCTGCGAAGTATAGAATATTTACAATAGATATACTATATATAAAAATTATAAAAGTTATAAAGTAATCTAATAACTATGGATAGAAAGTTAGTTTTAAATGTTTAACTCACACAAATTTATCAGTAACTTTGATAAGTCAGTTAAATATTAAATTCTTAATTTATTACGATGATTTGTTTTCCGTATTTTCTGTCGATGTTAATTCTAAAAATTTATTTGTAAGCGTTAAAACAAGCTTAAACACCCTAGATTTTATCGGCTTTATTAAATAAAGTTAGAAAACAGATATTTGATTGCAAAAGTTTTTCAAAGGATTTAAATATTTTTTTTAGTAGGCAATGCAGATTAGAATGTTTTGCAAATCTTTCCTCCCGGATTCAACCGTTATTTTCGTAGAGTTTTCGATATCTCGGGTTATACTACGTGTCAGTTTACATTAATCCGATCCAACAACAATGTCACCCGTTGATGAAATTTTGCATACGATAACGAAGTCGTCGTTCGTGATTTGTTCTTCGCGTAATATGTAAATACGGTACTCGTTCCGTGACTCATTCGTTTCATCACGATCTTTCCCGCTATCGCGGTATAGCAGCCGATAGTCGATCGAAACACGAGCGATTCTCGCTCGCATTCATCCAGTTTCGCGTACGCTTCCGCGCAGCATGTATTAGTGGCATTATCGAGAGCGAGGAAGTTTGCTCTTTATTACTCTCAAACGTGAATTACTCATCCGGCATTTCAACTGCAGCCAATTACGCGGATTGAGTGACGTAGAGTGTGCTCGCAGGGATGAAGCCAAGAAAGTCGTAATCGTTCGCGTCGATATCTCAGCGCGAACAAAGTTTCTCGCGCCGCGCTAAGTCGCTCCAAGTCTTTCGCGATAGGAGTCCTCTATTAAGGACACGTGAGATTAATTGGCCGCCATTCGATCGCATCGAATGATACTTCACGGCGACGCTACGCTCAAAGTGATTGCGTGAGTCAGATTCGGTTCGTAACTGCGGAAAACAGATGTTTCGAAATTCTGTCAAGTCGTTAAAGAAATTTTAATATAATACATAAGCTATTTCTTGTAAAGAAAAAGATTTTCAATAAATATAAAGATTTATTTGATTCTGCTCCCTACAAAGATCTCTATACTTTGTAAAAGGAATGCGTAAAATATGGAAAATATAACTAGGTATAACATTTATCAAAGGGATTTTTGCCGGCTGAAAATATTACAGAAACTTTTATAAATGTTTAGACAAAAAATGCCATAATGATAACGCCACAAACGAAAATGTTCTATTAAAATATTTTATTAAAATGTCTATCCTCTCATTATGAAATATATTCTGCAGTTCAGGGTGGTTTATAATCTGGCCACTTTATATGTTTCATTTGATGTCTATCAAAATAAATTCTTTTTGCATCTACCCTTTTTGTCATAAAGAAACTTATATATGCATATTAAATCCGGATGAAATCGAAGCATGAATGTTTTCTAAGGCATAGTTTGCTTTTAGCTGTTATGCCACATGCGCGTTTCGCATTTCCAATTTAAATGTCTGCGATTTTTTTTCATGAAAAATTTTAATCTGTTTCTCTGGATGCGCATGTAATTACGTAAACCGTATATATCCACGACGTATAGCGTAGACTTTTATACGTTTTATCACGTCGCAGTCTCGCAAAGGCCAACGCGGCAGCAATAATAGTGCCTGGTAATTGCTGTGGATTCTCGGATTTCACAAAGGTGAACAGGATCTCTGTTTCACTGAAGTGTTTTCCTTCAGCGTTCCGTCGTCCATAGCTCCAGCTGGGGACATCGCTAAAAATAATATTGTCGCGTTTGATGTAACAATGTCGTAAAAAAGCGTGAGGTGTATTTTAACTCGGTCCCGATTTTTATCACCCCATATCTGGAAGAATTCGCGAGTTAGCAGTACTCCGGGACAAGCCGGTATAGTAAAGCCAGCCGGCGCGATAAAAACGGACGCATTTCGGGTTAAACGTTTTCCCAGAAACGAATTAGGGCGAAGTAGGGTAATCTACCTAGCGTTGAATATCGAGATTCCCAGAATGGTGTAACCATTCGAAGTAAAGCTTGCGCGTTACGATACGCTTTGCTTCATCGATCGCGATTTGATCATGCCAAGAGAAGGAGATAGCATTTATCGGAAGAATAAAGGCTCCTTGTTCTTTTTTCTAAACAGAGACGCAATCTAAAGAAATGATTGCATTATAATTCCTCAGAGTGTAATTCTGTCGAATTCAGAATGGAATTCTGAAAATTCATAATGCAGGTTTTATCTCCTGCAAAAGTACGCAATTAGAGGTTCATTTATATTTAAAAGATCGAATATGTTTCAGCTTTGCTTTGAAGTTAAAATCTGCGCCATTAATATTCTTGTAATCAGTTCGAGATTAATGGTATCCAGTGTCCAGACTTTGATAGTTTCTTCAAAAATAGAGTACCAAAAAGAATATGTAACGCTCATGTAATTATCTGAAACGAATATTCAGTTTTTTTGCCACAAAATTTATCAAAAATCAAATTATTACGCGGTATATCTTTTGATAGAAATCATAATTTATCGTTATTAGATCAGAAAATTAGAATAGAGAAATAAAAGAAAATAAAATTTCTTTGGCTGATAATACGGCTAGCAATATCGAGTTATTTAGGATACTATTACACGGATACTATTTAGAGTATTACATGGATAAATCAAATCCGGATGTCCGTCTAATATTCATGTGACTGCCAAATGGACTGAATTGCGGCGACATGATGTAAATCATAGATAGATAGCCGAGAAACAGGATTCTAATGGCTTTAAAGCTAAAATCTTCTTGTTAATATATAATCTTATATAATATTTATTAAATAAGTATTAATATTAATTAGAGTAAATTTGTAGCAAATTTTTCGCAATAAATGCTTTACAGTGATTTAATGAGAGTGCTCATTAACATTAAAATTCAAATTAATTATCGATTTAGGCATGATGAAAAGGTTTACTGTTCCAATAAGGAGCTGTTTTAAAGATCAACAAGAAATCGGCGCGCAAATAGTGTACTGAGTTTGAAAAAGGTATACAAAAATTCACACAATATTGTTATTAGGCTACCATCGAGATCTGCAGTCTGGACCGCAAATAACATTTCTCTCTTTAATTGATTGTATATTATAACGGTCTTGTTTTACTTATTATTGTTTATAGTATCCAAATTATTTCTTAAAAATAGAACATTATTTCCAAAAAAAACATAACATTTATTAGATTATTTGAAACGGATGTTTCTTCTCTTGCTTCAATAGAAAATTGAGTATATATCACCGTTCAGAACATTACATTAATTCTACTCTCTCGTGATCTTCATTACACGTCGCGCATTCCGTGAAGCACAATTTGACAGTTATTAATGTCGAAAATACGTACAATCCATATTAATAGCATCGTTGGCTCGCGAAGTCTAATTTATCCACGTTCCTTTATGATTGCGGATGTAGCGGAGCTACATATTAGTGCGCTGAATGTTTACTAACCGCACAGTGATATCACACCAGCACACATTGGAAAACTTAACAAGCGCATTCACGAGAGGGTGAGCGCTCCCTAAGCAATTCGCCTTGAAATTCCACTCCGCGTTGCCGTCGCAGCGACGTGCGAGCATAATGCACGAGAGACGCCGCTACGGTTCTGGGCTGCGTCCGCGACACATACATAAAGCAAGCCTCGCATTTACAGTCGATCAATCGCGCACATAAAAGTTTCGCCCTCCGTACGGGAACGGGTCTGAGAGATCCGGGGCGACGAAATCGCTCGTTAGCCCGCGAAGAAAAGTAGTCGTTTCGGCGATATCGACGGCGACGCTACGGCAGTAGAAAATTCGCCTTCGAAGTTTTATTCGCGCGGACCATACCACCGCGCGACGATTTAGCATCAGTAAATTCGCCTTACCTCCTCCTCTCGTCCTCCTCCTCCTCTCCTCCGTCAAACTGCACGGGATGCTAGAAGGTGGCGATAGTAGACGGCGGGGAAAAAAATAGGGGTGAAGGAAGGTCGAGAGGAGTATTATCGCGTAAAAACGCTCAATATTCCGCAGACGTATTCTCGCATGCGGGGCGCGACACGTGCGAGGAACGCCGTCGGGGCGCGGCGGAATTCCGGAAGCGTTACACCCTCCTCCGAGGTAAATTTTATCCCAAGATTCCATTGGCTTGAAGGGGCTTAACGAGCCCGCGGAGATCATATTTTGAATAACATGGTATCCCGATGAACTGCGAACAGATGAAATCCTGACTGTTTTGTTAGATTTTGAATTTGGCATTGCTGTGCGTTATCTTCCGGCTTAATTAATGCAATTTATCTCATTGATGCAAATCTCATTAGTAGAACGCATGATAGTATTTAATCGATATTGCATCACGAAGTTGAATGAATAACGCAATATCTAGCTCAAAAATTATTAACGTATCTTTTTTTAAATATGTGCTATATTTATAAAAAGATCTCTGTCGAAAATGTTAAAACGAGATTCCTAAATTAGTATTATTCTTTCATTCAAATTTACTTTGCCATTTATTATTTTAGTATTTTGGCATTTAATAAGACAAGTTGCGCATAAAATAGATGGCCAGATTTTAAACAAATCGAATAATAGAAGTGACTCAGGCGTGTTGGCATCCGGACTTTCATAGCTATCAAGTTTATATCGCTGCTATATTTCGCGAAAGCGAAACGCTTAACTGTGTCGCGTAACAAGATTTACAAGTAAACCGTAGCGCTTTTAATAACGAACATGAAGTGTGAGTTTCTCTCCGATACATAAAATAGACTTGTCCTGGAACATGACATCGGATATATTGCACGGCTACAATCGCCATCGGGCGTAGTACACACAGCGAGCCTCACAACGTATGAGCTCTCCGTTTCTTGTCGAGCAATCAATTTAAATACCATAAGCGTAGCTCTACATCGGAATATAACGCAAAAACGACGAGCATTTAATGCGCATTGCTCAACACGGGAGGGGGGGGGGATAGATGTTTATGCCGAGCGCGCGACGCTTCTCTCTTCGCCCTTATTTTCCGAGGGTGCAGAGTGCATCGCGTATAACGGAGGATATTGCCGTTCTTTATATTTTCAAAGGATACTGCTGCGCGTCGGGCGCCGGGAGCTACGAGCGGAAAGAGAGAAAACGGCGAACTCCGTGCATACGTATACGTACATTATATTATACGTGCAGCATCCGCGCGACACTGTGCGTGCACGTGCGTAAGATGCTGTTCGTTCAATCTTGGAAATGGGTGGGAACGGCGAGAGAGAGAGAGAGAGAGAGAGAGAGAGTTTGGACGAGAAAAAATTTATCTCCCGCGATGCGGTTCATCACGTTAACCCGCATAATGCACTCTTCATGCTCGTGCCATATATTGCGAGCGAAAGCGAGGAAATTGTTTACATACACACTTTCGTCGGCGCAGTAAAAAGGCTTTGCTCAGCTCGTTTTCAATTCGTTTGTTCGCGTTGCTCTCACCGTTTCGCGACCGCTTAAAAGAGCGCAATGGCAATGTTATATAAAATGATATACGGATATACATATAATGTACTTAAATAGAAACATTTTAAGTACTTTTTTATATATCTACGTATATTGCGACAAAATAATTGCATTCAATTAGTCTCTCTGAGGCTATTAAATCTATTCTTACATCATTAAAAGATAATCATGATAGTTAACAAGAAATTATTCTAATTTCTTATAATCGTTTGTTATGGAGTAACAGTCTACAACTTATGTAACGAATGTTGTACAACATTTGTATTTTGAGACATAAAATGGTAAAACAATGTAATTTATCTTTTGTAAGGGTGTATAAATTACACACACAATGCGAAAGATATTGTTGAATAAAAGTTTGTTAGCAATTATTGTTGCGTTAATTCTACATCGTTGCTACATAAAAAATGTACATATATATCGCGTATAAGTTTTACACTGATTGTGAGATACCATCGATGTTTTTATATAGCATCTTTTTTGAGTATATGAAAATATGTATAACTTTTATCACTTCACAGAAGAGTATAAAATGCGCAACATATTCACAATACAATGTAGTAAATATATATTTCTCGTGCGAAAATTATAGAACGTATTTCTCGAGAAAACTCGTATATATAAAATTTATTATTTAATGTGCCCACGAACGTCGTCATAATTCAAGTAATATTTTCTGCAAGTACTTGAAACAAGCATAGAAATGGTTTAGAACTGTCTTTTCGGAGATCGTTAATTTAATCAGGTACTCTCGTCGTATATAGGCTGAATTAAAGCATGGCAAAGAAAATAGTAAAGCAGTATTATATATATAATCAGATATTTTGTGCTATAATAAGTATAAGAAATTACGCGCAAATAAGATAAGTTTTATGATTTACAAAGTTTATATAATTAATTGTCTAGAGCTTTCGCAAGAAACTATGTTTTAAAAAATGCACGATTTATTTGCGTCATTGATTAAAGGAAAAGGTTTTATTCGATTTTTATCAAAACGTATATAAAAATAACTCTATATACTATATAATACTATACTATATATCTATATAATTATTTTATTTATTAAATAAGAAAAAGACTATCTTTTTAAGTGCATTTTTAAAAAATATTATGAAGAAATACAGTCTATATAATTTATAATTAAAACTAATTGACACAAATTTTTGTTTAGTTTAACAAATGTTAAGCTATAATTATAAATAAGATTCTATATTAATTTAAAGAATATATTTTCGGCATTTTTTATTTTCTATTTTTGTGTTATAGTTCCAATTTTCTGTTTTTATCATACATCTGTATTATCATATTCTTTTAACATCAAATGATGCATTAAATAAAATTAACAGAGTGCACAAATATCAACATCAATCGATTACAGCAATCTTTTCATTGGAATATAAATTGTGAATTAACAAAATTCTAGGCAAAACCTCGTCTGCCTTAAAGAATTTATGGTTTTATGCAAATCTCCACTATTCTCAGGAACTGAAAATTTACATACAAACGTAATTTTCGGGAGTATATTTGTGTTTATGAAGAGAAGATATATTATTTTTTTTATTCCGTGAAGATACACTTGAAGCTGTTTATGAAGCAGCAGTCGTAAAACTATCCAAAGCTTCGTTATGATAACGTTGATGAAACATTGATGTTCATTCACCTCGGTTTTCTTCTTAATTAAAGCTAGAAATGAAACTTGTCGATATATAAAGCAAGTCGGTAAAATTGAATTAAATAAACTTATATCATATATTGTATGTCTTAATTGCAATATTTATTAAGTTCACTTGCCGCAATATTATCTATTAAATTGATATTAAGTTTCTACAACGCGCGAATTTTTACTAATTTATATTAATTTATTTTGCGTTCAACTTTTTAAAATTAACATTTTTACTTAATTTATAATTGCATAAGTAAGGTATAAATAATAGTATTTATAAATATTTTATATCAATATATGTTATGAATGTATAGAGCAGTGTCGACAAGATTTTAATTTATTGAGCGTAAGATTTTGTGTAGTAAAAAAATTTTGCGAGATTACTTATAACAAGGATCGATACGGGTGGGTTTCGAATTGGATGAACGCCAACATCGGCATTAATTCTTGACTCTCCACTTGGAACTGTCACGCGCTCGTATCATGATACTTGAAATACTGGAGCTTGGTGAGTTTTTATCAAAGAGAAAATGCTTTTAATTCTTTACATTCAAAAACTTTATATATGAACCAAAAGTACATTGTAGAGAGAGCAAAGAGCTATTGAGCCTATTGCAATGATAGTTTTAAATTATGAACCTTTTGCAACTAAAGTGTGTATATTAAAGTTCTGTATTCTTTTTAGTATGTAATTAAATACTCTTTACATATCTTTTTACTAATTTGGAATTGATTGTTCCTGAATAAAAGTATTGAGACAACGATGTTGATAGAATTATATAGGTATATAATGGTATTATACATTATCTCTATATATATAATCAAAAGTATATTAAAGTATAGCAGAAAGAGATACAAAAAAAGAAACAAATTAAATATATATTTGTTGCAATTAAATTCATGTCAAATTTTAATCAAATTGTATAAATTGTATCATTTCCTAAGTAACTTTACGATCATTCGCGTCACAGGTTGATTTAAAGACAAATACTCTAAATACTCGTTTGCTCTACGTTGTGCACCGCAGTAATTTATTGCACAAAATGTCAAAGGAAGAAAAAGTATCTCGGTATGGAGTGTGATTGCGGCACGTTGCATTAGATTGTATTATACTACGTACCGCGAGACACGATTCGTACTCACAAATGGTTTTAATGGCTTACTGTTTGTCTCGTGTGTGACCACAGTTTGTTCGCAACAGAACAATCTGGAAACAATTTGCGGGTCGCGTATGTACTTTTCGGAAAACTGTCTACTACGTAGAGACGCGGCAACGAGCGAATCTCCGCTCGCCTCCGGCTAACCAACATTTTGTTCAAGCTATCCGTAAAGTCGATATTAATTATTTCGTCGTACGGGAACAATTTGCGCCAGTTATTGCTTAGTTTCGATAAAAAAAAGCTACGAGTTTCTAGAGGAAAGGGAAAATTGGAACCTAGCATGAAATTTAGACATCGGAATATTTGTTTTAGAATTTATAATTTTATATAACTGAATAAACGTAAATCTATTTTATGTAATGTTTTATTAATGTCTCTCTCTATTGCTTATTTTATTATATATTTTTAATTTATATTTTATTACTTCTTTCTTTTGTAGAAAATGTTTTATTAATATCTCTCTGTATTGCCTATTTTATTATATATTTTTAATTTATATTTTACTACATCTTACTTTTTATAGAGAATGCTTCGAATTTAGAAAGCTATTTTACATTTTTTAGATCTTTTCTGATCAAATTGATTATAACTTAAAAATTATTTTATATTATATAAACATCAATTTTTTAGTGAACTATTACAGTTAGGCAATATAAAAGTACATTTAAATGTTGATTACCAGTAGGGAATAAATGGGCTAACCGCTCCGGGAGCTCCGAGGGGGGAGCGGGGCGGGGGGGAACTCGAGGGCGAGGGGCGAGGGGGGGGGGGGGGGGGGGGGGGGGGGGGGGGGAGGGGAGGTGTCGGCGAGCGCGTTGGGACATGTTGTTTATAAAATATTTATAAACATATCATTGACAAAGGGGTGCCGCCGAGGGGGGGGGGATGATGTCAGCGTTTTTAAGGTGAGGGGGTGTGGGGGGTGTGTCGGCGAGCGCGTTGGGACATGTTGTTTATAAAATATTTATAAACATATAATTGACAAAGGGGGGTGCCGCCGAGGGGGAGGGGGAGGGGGATGGTGTCCGCGTTTTAGGGCGAGGAGGAGGGGGAGGGGGAGGGGACGTTCGCGTTTTCGGCACGGATACAAAGGCTAACGGGCGTCGTTCGGGTGCTGGAATTTTATCGATAAATATAAACAAAACTTGTCTGTGCAATGATCTCACCCCTGTAGAATATGCGAACCGCCATTCGGTTACGGCGTCTCGCACTACAAAAGCGAGCGTGGATGGTCCGACGACGGTTTAAAGATAAAATGGTCGAGGTAAACAATTGATAAAATTTGTCTCCGATGACGACGATTCAACCGTTGCGGAGTCCTTTTCATGTTTTTTTCTAGGAAGAGCCGCTGCCGATTACGATTTAACCGTCGCGGGCGGTATTCGGTTATGGCGCGGCATATTACAAAAAGCGAGCGCCGATGTCCGGCTGCTGGAATGTATAAACAAAATATGTCCAACGACAATTATACGAAACGCATAGCATCCATTGTCGCCAGGATGATTATTAATCCGCATCTTGCGGATCAGTCTTCGGCTAGCTTTCGCAACGCGAACGTTCACAGTCGAGGGTGAAGGTTTTTTATGTCAAGTGAGTGGTATAAAGAAAAACATTTTTTGTAACAATGAACAAAAAAGATGGACAATAATTTCGATATAAATGCAGACGAAGATCACGATAGTGATTATTTCAGCGATGAAGACAACGACCATAATGAAGTCATCGATAGAATAGTGCTGCGTTGGGAAATCGCTGCGCTAAATTTACATACAAGACATTGTGTAATATATTTTTATTTTTCCACGGGTGGTGCACTTGGACTATGTTTTTCATGCATGATTGCTCTATGGGATCTTAGGCATGGTATGCACGCTCGCCTAAGACACTTCGTTGCGTTACGTGGAGCGCTGCATGGTCGGTATTGTTCAAGATGTCATGCTGCATTATATCTAATATTTCCACGTAATATGTGCCCGATTTGCACACGATAAGAAAAGAAAACATTATCGCGGCTCTTAAAAGTTCATACTTGGGGCTGAAGTTTTTTGTGTCAAGTGGACGTTATAAAAAAAAACATTATTCACAAACTGTGAACAAAACTGGAAATGAACATTTAATTTCGAGGCAATAATGGATGTGGATTCATCCGAAGAGGATCGTCCGTTGTCACCAGACAGTGATTATAACAGCGATGAAGACGATAACCGGAGAGAAGTTGTGAATAAAATAGTGTCGCGTTCCGAATTTCTTGCGTTAGATGGACGTACGAAGTGTTGCGCAATTTATTTTTATTTTAAATACGGTTCAGATAAACTGTGTTACACGTGCATGCTTGCTTCACCAGACACAGGTGAACACATAAGTAAACGTCGAAAGCACGTTAGCCAGCCGTACAACGTAATGAGCGGTCGATTATGCACAGATTGTCGTAATACTCTATTGTCTCAAATATATCCATGCGACATGTGCCCGACTTGCACGAAGTGATAAAAACATTATCACGTGTGAAACATTATATATAATGTGCGCAACATGGATTGGCCAAGTGACGAGAGCTCAGAGTTACCAGACTCTGAGAATGAGTATATAGTAAGAGATATCACCGATGATTTGCGTAAAGAAGATCAAGGAGTAAAATTGACTGATGTGCGACGAATATCACCGGTGCAGTTTCTTCGCGATCGCGAACTAGGTATACGCGGAACCAGTCACCGCATCGCTAGACAAAGAGTCGTTATCCGTATCAATTCTCCTTATGAATGGCATTCTGACGCGAGACGAAAAGTGTATCGACGGCTGCGGGACAAGTGCGTTAGCGAGGAAGAATCACATGCAGCTCGCTGTACTGACGTTGTGCCGTGTTATGTTAAGCCTATTGTTGACTATCGCTATTGGGCGACTAAATTTTATCAACAGCTCCCTGATTGTGAAGCAACATACATTAAGATTCATACAGGCATTGGGAAATACGTCGAATTGGTGGTGATGAACAATTCGGTACGTATGTATATGTACCCTGGCCGTCTCGATAATCCTAATCATCTATTGATGCTTGAAAAAACTTACGAACGTGACTGTGATGATATTAATAATTGGCACTTTAATACCCCCTACTTCCATCTTCAAGATTTTATGTGTATGCACTTTGAAATTCAACGTTGCATACGATACTGTTCAGCGTGTGATCGAGTCACGTGCAAGTGCTCCATCGAAGAATGTGACGTGATCTAAAAAAAAAAAACATGGAACATCTCGATCAAACGGAACGCGACCTGCTGGAACGGTCCAACCAAATCGCTACCTTGGGCGAATATTTTGCATGGGCGCAGCGATGCGAGGAGTTTATTAGGCGGCTCGAGGAAGACTGTCGTTCCAAACGTCCGCGGCTCTCAGACGGTTCTCAAACTGTCGGAAACAGACAATCTTTAGTGGCAAGAATCGCGCGACTCGAAGGTGCGAGGACTCTATTACAGAGACGGTTCGTACATATCGGTGGCGAGTACGCGGCGGGCACTAGTAGTGACGATAACGCGAAAAGACTCGTTTGGCGAGAGATCGATACCGCGTTCGAAAACCGCGTATTGACCGGTGCGGTGATAAATACCAATCACATCGAACCGCGACAATTTCTCGAAGATGCTACAGACATCGTGCTCGATCATGTGTGGAACGTCATGCAAAGACATGCAAATGTAAAGATAAACACTGTGTTCAACGGTGAGTTCGTGACGGGTGACAAACGTGCGAACAAAAGTGTCAACACGAGAAACTGCGAACTCTTTCGTTCGTCCGATCGGTCCGATCTGCGCGAGTGGTACGAGCGACACGTTATCGAGCCTACTTTATCGTCCCTCGAAGAGTTTCAGGAACGCGATAGCGGGTGGGCGTTGTCGCGTATACTCAATTTGACTGTGAACGTAAACAAATACAATCCAATGCACGCGGGATGTTACGTCAATTTACCGCAAAAAATTAAATCGAAAAGTGCGGTGATCAACGTGCGATCGATGGACAATGCGTGCTTCGCGTGGTCGGTGGTGGCTGCTCTACATCCAGCCGAAAGACATTCAGAACGGGAATCCTCGTACCCTCATTACGCGACGGTATTAAATTTACAAGACATTGACTTTCCAATGACTTTGAAACAAATTAAACGGTTCGAACGACTCAACGACATCTCCATCAATGTGTACGCCATCGAGGGAGAGGAGAAGACGCCGAACGTTCTCCCGATACGACTCACCGACCGGAAGATGGACAAACACGTAAATCTGCTATACGTGCAGGACCCGCGAGACGACAACGTGGGACATTTCGCGTGGATAAAAAATCTATCCCGCCTCGTGAGCTTGCAATTGAGCATCCACCATAGTCAGAAATACTTTTGCGATCGGTGAGTACCTATACTCCTTTTAATAAAAAAATATTTTATTTTTAATAAAAAAAGTTTACAAAAAAAATGTGTTTTTTTGCAGATGTTTGCACTATTTCTACACGAGCGAGAAATTGGAAGCCCACGGAGTAGACTGCCGAGAGATAAACAACTGCGCAATCCGACTACCGAGCGAGGACGGCGACGACAAGTGGTTGAGTTTTAAAAATCACAGCAGGAAGGAACGACTTCCATACGTCGTGTACGCCGACTTGGAATGTACCCTTGAGAAGACGGATGCGGATTCGACAACGCCCACGTTCAGGTTTCAACATCATCAGGTATTTAGCATAGGATACTATGTGCGATGCTCGTACGACGACTCGTTATCAATGTATCGGTTTCGTCGCGATAAGGATTGCGTCGCGTGGTTCGCCGAGGAACTAAGACGTTTAGCACACGACGTAAAGGCTATCTTGTCCGAGAATGTTCACATGGTAGATCTAACGCGAGACGAATGGGAGATATATCGCAGCGCGGCGCAATGTCACATTTGCGAAAAACCGTTCAAGCCAGACGAAAAGCGAGTACGCGATCATTGTCACTTGACTGGTCGATACAGAGGTCCCGCGCATGTCAGCTGTAATCTAAATTATAAAGATTCACATTGCATTCCAATAATTTTTCACAATCTATCGGGCTATGACGCACATTTTATTATCACGGAGATAGCTACAGCGTACGAAGGACATGTAGAATTACTTCCAATCACAAAAGAAAAATACATATCGTTCACGAAACACGTTAAAGATACCGCAGAAAAATTAGATCCGCGAAACGTCATAAAATTACGGTTTATCGATTCGTATAAATTTTTGAGTAGCAGCCTCGATAAATTAGCATCTTTTCTATGCAGAGATAAGTTAAAAATCGTACGTTCTCAATTTTCACAATTATCGACCGAGGATTTCGATCTTTTGACGCGAAAAGGTGTCTTTCCGTACGAATACGTGGATTGTGTGGACAAGCTGGAGGACACGTGTTTACCGCCGCGCGACTCATTTTACAGTTCCTTGACCGGTGCCACCGTATGCGAGAACGATTACGAGCACGCCGCGAACGTCTGGCGACGGTTCTCCGTTCGAACCTTGGGCGAATACAGCGATCTATACCTCAAAACCGATGTCTTGCTGTTGGCCGACGTTTTTGAAAATTTCCGCGATAGTTGTATCGCGAGTTACGGACTCGATCCCGCGTACTACTACACTTTGCCAGGTTTCACATGGGACGCTATGTTGAAGTATACGTGTATCAATTTCGAACTGCTTACCGACATTGACATGATTATGTTCGTCGAACGCGGTATACGCGGTGGTCTGAGTCAATGTTCCGGCAGATACGCGCAGGCCAACAACAAGTACATGCAGACGTACGATTCGTCGAAACCGTCTTCGTATTTGATGTACTTCGATGTAAATAACTTGTACGGCTGGGCGATGTGTCAGCCACTGCCCTACGCGGAGTTTCGATGGGTCGAAGACGTTTCGAATTTCGACTTCAGCGCGATCGCTTTGGATTCGCCCACGGGTTACATTCTCGAAGTCGATCTAGAGTATCCGCAGGATAAACACGACGCGCACGCTGACCTACCGTTCTGTCCAACACGTGATAAACCACCGGGCAAAAACCAATCCAAACTTCTCGCGACGCTCTACGATAAGAAACGTTACGTCGTTCACTACCGCAACCTACAGCAGTGCACGCGCCACGGTCTTCGCGTCACAAAGATACATCGCGTATTGCAATTCGCTCAATCTGCGTGGCTCCGCACTTACATCGAGCTCAATACGAAATTTAGAACACAGGCCAAGAACGATTTTGAGAAAAATTTGTATAAATTGATGAACAACGCAGTTTTCGGGAAAACGATGGAAAATGTACGCAATCACGTTGACGTAAAATTATTAACAAAGTGGGACGGACGATACGGTGCGGAGGCAATGATCGCGCGACCAAATTTTCACAGCCGGAGCGTGTTTTCGGAAAATCTGATAGCCGTCGAACTGCGAAAACTTGAAGTTAAATTCGACAAACCTATTTACGTCGGCATGTGCATTCTCGACGTATCGAAAGTCTGTTTGTATGAATTTCATCACGAATACATGTCTCCCCTGTACGGTGATATGTGTAGAATTATGTACACCGATACGGACAGCCTTATATATCACATCGAGTGCGAGGATGTGTATGAGAACGTGAAACGCGATATCGCTAGATTCGACACGAGCGATTACGCGGTAGATAACGCGTACGGTATGCCGCTCGAGAACAAGAAGGTGCCGGGCTTGATGAAGGACGAGAATAACGGCGCGATCATGACCGAATTCGTCGGACTCAGGGCGAAGATGTACGCGTTGAGAGTGGATGGTAAAAAAGATTGTAAAAAAGCGAAAGGTGTGAAGAGCAACGTCGTAGCGCGTACTATAACGTTCGACGATTACACGAGGTGTCTGCGCGATGAAATTGAAATGACGCGACAACAGGCTTGCATAAGGTCCAAACTACACGAGGTGTACACCGTATCCGAAACAAAAATCGCTCTGAGTCCTTATGACGATAAAAGATTCATTATTCCCGATTCGACCGAGACGCTGCCATGGGGGCATTTTAAAATACCTTTGTAACGTATGTATGTATGTATGTATGTATGTATGTATGTATGATGTATGTAATAGTATAACGTATGCAGTAGTATATATATGTATGTAACGTAACATAGTAGTAGTAGTAGTGTAACGTATGTCAATCGTATAACGCATGAATGTATTGTGCGTATATATACATTACAGGTATATTATATTACAGTATTGGAAAGGATATTAATAAAGATATTATACATGTGTATTTTCATATTTTTACGTACTTTATATGTATTTCATATTTCAAGCATTTTTTATATGTATTACATATCGCATATTTTTATGTTATGAATAAAAATACAGTTTGCAAGAATTAAATAACATTGTCCTTGGATATCCATGAATTGTGCGATCCATCGAATCCTAGCCATTTAACGTAAACCTCATCACCCCTCTTGCGCAGTACTTTCTCCACGAGATACACGTCCGGATAAGTCGCGCGATGCAACTCGTGCTCGTAGAACGCCCCAGCGACGGATTTTCCGCGATAGTCCTCGAGTAGATAAGTTACGGGATTGGTACGCTGCACTTTAACGATCTTAAACACCTCGGTGGTCCAATTCGGCGTGTAACCCTTTTCGAAAATTGTTTTGTATTTGCTAACGCGCACCGAGTCACCCGCTTTGAATTTTGCCGGACCCGCGATCTTTATCGCGCTGTATACGGTAGCCAAGAGTCTTTCGGCTTTCGCGGGGGTAACGTCGACGGGCCGCATGCCGATGGTTCGATGCTTTCGCGCGTTGTAATCCGACACGAGTCGCGGCAATGCGTCGATTTAAATATCATGCTATACTATATGCTAAAGTTAATGTTTTTCTAATGTAGGACTTTTTTCAGATAAAAGAGCAAAACCAGGGCAAAAACAGGGTTTGCTATTTATACATTATCCTTACAAATTTTAATTTTTATGTTTATAAATATTTATTTAATTATATTTACAATTTATATATATATATATATATATATATAAATGTATAGAATATTTATATATAAATATAAAAATTGCAAATATAATTAAATAAATATTAATAAACATAAAAATTAAAATTTGTAAGGATAATGTATAAATAGCAAACCCTGTTTTTGCCCTGGTTTTGCTCTTTTATCTGAAAAAAGTCCTACATTAGAAAAACATTAACTTTAGCATATAGTATAGCATGATATTTAAATCGACGCATTGCCGCGACTCGTGTCGGATTACAACGCGCGAAAGCATCGAACCATCGGCATGCGGCCCGTCGACGTTACCCCCGCGAAAGCCGAAAGACTCTTGGCTACCGTATACAGCGCGATAAAGATCGCGGGTCCGGCAAAATTCAAAGCGGGTGACTCGGTGCGCGTTAGCAAATACAAAACAATTTTCGAAAAGGGTTACACGCCGAATTGGACCACCGAGGTGTTTAAGATCGTTAAAGTGCAGCGTACCAATCCCGTAACTTATCTACTCGAGGACTATCGCGGAAAATCCGTCGCTGGGGCGTTCTACGAGCACGAGTTGCATCGCGCGACTTATCCGGACGTGTATCTCGTGGAGAAAGTACTGCGCAAGAGGGGTGATGAGGTTTACGTTAAATGGCTAGGATTCGATGGATCGCACAATTCATGGATATCCAAGGACAATGTTATTTAATTCTTGCAAACTGTATTTTTATTCATAACATAAAAATATGCGATATGTAATACATATAAAAAATGCTTGAAATATGAAATACATATAAAGTACGTAAAAATATGAAAATACACATGTATAATATCTTTATTAATATCCTTTCCAATACTGTAATATAATATACCTGTAATGTATATATACGCACAATACATTCATGCGTTATACGATTGACATACGTTACACTACTACTACTACTATGTTACGTTACATACATATATATACTACTGCATACGTTATACTATTACATACATCATACATACATACATACATACATACATACATACATACGTTACAAAGGTATTTTAAAATGCCCCCATGGCAGCGTCTCGGTCGAATCGGGAATAATGAATCTTTTATCGTCATAAGGACTCAGAGCGATTTTTGTTTCGGATACGGTGTACACCTCGTGTAGTTTGGACCTTATGCAAGCCTGTTGTCGCGTCATTTCAATTTCATCGCGCAGACACCTCGTGTAATCGTCGAACGTTATAGTACGCGCTACGACGTTGCTCTTCACACCTTTCGCTTTTTTACAATCTTTTTTACCATCCACTCTCAACGCGTACATCTTCGCCCTGAGTCCGACGAATTCGGTCATGATCGCGCCGTTATTCTCGTCCTTCATCAAGCCCGGCACCTTCTTGTTCTCGAGCGGCATACCGTACGCGTTATCTACCGCGTAATCGCTCGTGTCGAATCTAGCGATATCGCGTTTCACGTTCTCATACACATCCTCGCACTCGATGTGATATATAAGGCTGTCCGTATCGGTGTACATAATTCTACACATATCACCGTACAGGGGAGACATGTATTCGTGATGAAATTCATACAAACAGACTTTCGATACGTCGAGAATGCACATGCCGACGTAAATAGGTTTGTCGAATTTAACTTCAAGTTTTCGCAGTTCGACGGCTATCAGATTTTCCGAAAACACGCTCCGGCTGTGAAAATTTGGTCGCGCGATCATTGCCTCCGCACCGTATCGTCCGTCCCACTTTGTTAATAATTTTACGTCAACGTGATTGCGTACATTTTCCATCGTTTTCCCGAAAACTGCGTTGTTCATCAATTTATACAAATTTTTCTCAAAATCGTTCTTGGCCTGTGTTCTAAATTTCGTATTGAGCTCGATGTAAGTGCGGAGCCACGCAGATTGAGCGAATTGCAATACGCGATGTATCTTTGTGACGCGAAGACCGTGGCGCGTGCACTGCTGTAGGTTGCGGTAGTGAACGACGTAACGTTTCTTATCGTAGAGCGTCGCGAGAAGTTTGGATTGGTTTTTGCCCGGTGGTTTATCACGTGTTGGACAGAACGGTAGGTCAGCGTGCGCGTCGTGTTTATCCTGCGGATACTCTAGATCGACTTCGAGAATGTAACCCGTGGGCGAATCCAAAGCGATCGCGCTGAAGTCGAAATTCGAAACGTCTTCGACCCATCGAAACTCCGCGTAGGGCAGTGGCTGACACATCGCCCAGCCGTACAAGTTATTTACATCGAAGTACATCAAATACGAAGACGGTTTCGACGAATCGTACGTCTGCATGTACTTGTTGTTGGCCTGCGCGTATCTGCCGGAACATTGACTCAGACCACCGCGTATACCGCGTTCGACGAACATAATCATGTCAATGTCGGTAAGCAGTTCGAAATTGATACACGTATACTTCAACATAGCGTCCCATGTGAAACCTGGCAAAGTGTAGTAGTACGCGGGATCGAGTCCGTAACTCGCGATACAACTATCGCGGAAATTTTCAAAAACGTCGGCCAACAGCAAGACATCGGTTTTGAGGTATAGATCGCTGTATTCGCCCAAGGTTCGAACGGAGAACCGTCGCCAGACGTTCGCGGCGTGCTCGTAATCGTTCTCGCATACGGTGGCACCGGTCAAGGAACTGTAAAATGAGTCGCGCGGCGGTAAACACGTGTCCTCCAGCTTGTCCACACAATCCACGTATTCGTACGGAAAGACACCTTTTCGCGTCAAAAGATCGAAATCCTCGGTCGATAATTGTGAAAATTGAGAACGTACGATTTTTAACTTATCTCTGCATAGAAAAGATGCTAATTTATCGAGGCTGCTACTCAAAAATTTATACGAATCGATAAACCGTAATTTTATGACGTTTCGCGGATCTAATTTTTCTGCGGTATCTTTAACGTGTTTCGTGAACGATATGTATTTTTCTTTTGTGATTGGAAGTAATTCTACATGTCCTTCGTACGCTGTAGCTATCTCCGTGATAATAAAATGTGCGTCATAGCCCGATAGATTGTGAAAAATTATTGGAATGCAATGTGAATCTTTATAATTTAGATTACAGCTGACATGCGCGGGACCTCTGTATCGACCAGTCAAGTGACAATGATCGCGTACTCGCTTTTCGTCTGGCTTGAACGGTTTTTTCGCAAATGTGACATTGCGCCGCGCTGCGATATATCTCCCATTCGTCTCGCGTTAGATCTACCATGTGAACATTCTCGGACAAGATAGCCTTTACGTCGTGTGCTAAACGTCTTAGTTCCTCGGCGAACCACGCGACGCAATCCTTATCGCGACGAAACCGATACATTGATAACGAGTCGTCGTACGAGCATCGCACATAGTATCCTATGCTAAATACCTGATGATGTTGAAACCTGAACGTGGGCGTTGTCGAATCCGCATCCGTCTTCTCAAGGGTACATTCCAAGTCGGCGTACACGACGTATGGAAGTCGTTCCTTCCTGCTGTGATTTTTAAAACTCAACCACTTGTCGTCGCCGTCCTCGCTCGGTAGTCGGATTGCGCAGTTGTTTATCTCTCGGCAGTCTACTCCGTGGGCTTCCAATTTCTCGCTCGTGTAGAAATAGTGCAAACATCTGCAAAAAAACACATTTTTTTTTGTAAACTTTTTTTATTAAAAATAAAATATTTTTTTATTAAAAGGAGTATAGGTACTCACCGATCGCAAAAGTATTTCTGACTATGGTGGATGCTCAATTGCAAGCTCACGAGGCGGGATAGATTTTTTATCCACGCGAAATGTCCCACGTTGTCGTCTCGCGGGTCCTGCACGTATAGCAGATTTACGTGTTTGTCCATCTTCCGGTCGGTGAGTCGTATCGGGAGAACGTTCGGCGTCTTCTCCTCTCCCTCGATGGCGTACACATTGATGGAGATGTCGTTGAGTCGTTCGAACCGTTTAATTTGTTTCAAAGTCATTGGAAAGTCAATGTCTTGTAAATTTAATACCGTCGCGTAATGAGGGTACGAGGATTCCCGTTCTGAATGTCTTTCGGCTGGATGTAGAGCAGCCACCACCGACCACGCGAAGCACGCATTGTCCATCGATCGCACGTTGATCACCGCACTTTTCGATTTAATTTTTTGCGGTAAATTGACGTAACATCCCGCGTGCATTGGATTGTATTTGTTTACGTTCACAGTCAAATTGAGTATACGCGACAACGCCCACCCGCTATCGCGTTCCTGAAACTCTTCGAGGGACGATAAAGTAGGCTCGATAACGTGTCGCTCGTACCACTCGCGCAGATCGGACCGATCGGACGAACGAAAGAGTTCGCAGTTTCTCGTGTTGACACTTTTGTTCGCACGTTTGTCACCCGTCACGAACTCACCGTTGAACACAGTGTTTATCTTTACATTTGCATGTCTTTGCATGACGTTCCACACATGATCGAGCACGATGTCTGTAGCATCTTCGAGAAATTGTCGCGGTTCGATGTGATTGGTATTTATCACCGCACCGGTCAATACGCGGTTTTCGAACGCGGTATCGATCTCTCGCCAAACGAGTCTTTTCGCGTTATCGTCACTACTAGTGCCCGCCGCGTACTCGCCACCGATATGTACGAACCGTCTCTGTAATAGAGTCCTCGCACCTTCGAGTCGCGCCGATTCTTGCCACTAAAGATTGTCTGTTTCCGACAGTTTGAGAACCGTCTGAGAGCCGCGGACGTTTGGAACGACAGTCTTCCTCGAGCCGCCTAATAAACTCCTCGCATCGCTGCGCCCATGCAAAATATTCGCCCAAGGTAGCGATTTGGTTGGACCGTTCCAGCAGGTCGCGTTCCGTTTGATCGAGATGTTCCATGTTTTTTTTTTTAGATCACGTCACATTCTTCGATGGAGCACTTGCACGTGACTCGATCACACGCTGAACAGTATCGTATGCAACGTTGAATTTCAAAGTGCATACACATAAAATCTTGAAGATGGAAGTAGGGGGTATTAAAGTGCCAATTATTAATATCATCACAGTCACGTTCGTAAGTTTTTTCAAGCATCAATAGATGATTAGGATTATCGAGACGGCCAGGGTACATATACATACGTACCGAATTGTTCATCACCAACAATTCGACGTAGTTTCCCAATGCCTGTATGAATCTTAATGTATGTTGCTTCACAATCAGGGAGCTGTTGATAAAATTTAGTCGCCCAATAGCGATAGTCAACAATAGGCTTAACATAACACGGCACAACGTCAGTACAGCGAGCTGCATGTGATTCTTCCTCGCTAACGCACTTGTCCCGCAGCCGTCGATACACTTTTCGTCTCGCGTCAGAATGCCATTCATAAGGAGAATTGATACGGATAACGACTCTTTGTCTAGCGATGCGGTGACTGGTTCCGCGTATACCTAGTTCGCGATCGCGAAGAAACTGCACCGGTGATATTCGTCGCACATCAGTCAATTTTACTCCTTGATCTTCTTTACGCAAATCATCGGTGATATCTCTTACTATATACTCATTCTCAGAGTCTGGTAACTCTGAGCTCTCGTCACTTGGCCAATCCATGTTGCGCACATTATATATAATGTTTCACACGTGATAATGTTTTTATCACTTCGTGCAAGTCGGGCACATGTCGCATGGATATATTTGAGACAATAGAGTATTACGACAATCTGTGCATAATCGACCGCTCATTACGTTGTACGGCTGGCTACGTGCTTTCGACGTTTACTTATGTGTTCACCTGTGTCTGGTGAAGCAAGCATGCACGTGTAAACACAGTTTATCTGAACCGTATTTAAAATAAAAATAAATTGCGCAACACTTCGTACGTCCATCTAACGCAAGAAATTCGGAACGCGACACTATTTTATTCACAACTTCTCTCCGGTTATCGTCTTCATCGCTGTTATAATCACTGTCTGGTGACAACGGACGATCCTCTTCGGATGAATCCACATCCATTATTGCCTCGAAATTAAATGTTCATTTCCAGTTTTGTTCACAGTTTGTGAATAATGTTTTTTTTATAACGTCCACTTGACACAAAAAACTTCAGCCCCAAGTATGAACTTTTAAGAGCCGCGATAATGTTTTCTTTTCTTATCGTGTGCAAATCGGGCACATATTACGTGGAAATATTAGATATAATGCAGCATGACATCTTGAACAATACCGACCATGCAGCGCTCCACGTAACGCAACGAAGTGTCTTAGGCGAGCGTGCATACCATGCCTAAGATCCCATAGAGCAATCATGCATGAAAAACATAGTCCAAGTGCACCACCCGTGGAAAAATAAAAATATATTACACAATGTCTTGTATGTAAATTTAGCGCAGCGATTTCCCAACGCAGCACTATTCTATCGATGACTTCATTATGGTCGTTGTCTTCATCGCTGAAATAATCACTATCGTGATCTTCGTCTGCATTTATATCGAAATTATTGTCCATCTTTTTTGTTCATTGTTACAAAAAATGTTTTTCTTTATACCACTCACTTGACATAAAAACCTTCACCCTCGACTGTGAACGTTCGCGTTGCGAAAGCTAGCCGAAGACTGATCCGCAAGATGCGGATTAATAATCATCCTGGCGACAATGGATGCTATGCGTTTCGTATAATTGTCGTTGGACATATTTTGTTTATACATTCCAGCAGCCGGACATCGGCGCTCGCTTTTTGTAATATGCCGCGCCATAACCGAATACCGCCCGCGACGGTTAAATCGTAATCGGCAGCGGCTCTTCCTAGAAAAAACATGAAAAGGACTCCGCAACGGTTGAATCGTCGTCATCGGAGACAATTTTATCAATTGTTTACCTCGACCATTTTATCTTTAAACCGTCGTCGGACCATCCACGCTCGCTTTTGTAGTGCGAGACGCCGTAACCGAATGGCGTTTCGCATATTT
>JASTWP010003247.1:0-27346 GCA_030770255.1 Temnothorax ravouxi
ATATTCATAAAAACAATAAAACTCGAAGTAAGGGTCAAATTGACCCTGTGTGTTCTCCGAGGGTTAATATGCCCTTTCTCGTACTACTTATTTATTAATGAAAAGAAAAAAGATTGTCGATGACCATAATTCTCGTGACTTGACTAGTTATCGAAGGTTGAATTGTTTCAGGAAAATATATATGCGACGGGGACTCGGATTCGCGTTCGAGATACGCTGCGCCGCCATCTAATGCAGATTGACGACTTCCAGAATGGGCGCCTCAATGGGAGAGCCAGCCCATTTAATATTGGTACTTGCTTAATCATTCACTGCCCATATCACGACTATCGATCGTTCATATTCCGATTACGCGTGGAGAAGCTTGTTGGATACCAAAGTGTGAATCAGCCGAAGATCAAACGAATTTTTTTATAAAAATCATGTACTGTGAAACGTAGATAGTGGAAAAGGCGTCTTATAGCCGAAATGATATGCCTTTTCCAAATGAATCGAACTTGATCCATATTCTCTCTGCGCGTTCAATGCCGAACATTTCAAGTCTTTATTTGTGTTAAGCCATACTATATTTTATCTCGACGGGAACATACAATTACATACAGTTAGGAAATTTAGGTGTAAGACGACACGTTCGACACTAAATGCGCTGATATTTAAGTGCAAGTCGATCATTTGTGACTTTGCGATTAGGTAAGGAATAGATAGCAACAAAAATCTGACTTGATGCAAGATGCGCTACGACGAATATGCATTCTATGTGTTTTATATATATATATATATATATATATATATATATATATATATATATATATATATACATATATATAACTCGTATATTTTTTAATTTTTTATATATTTCACGCATATTAGGGTACTACCGTACTAAACTAATAATAATACTACTGTTTTAACGAAGTTTCTACGATAGAACGCAGTAAACATGCGAGCAGTTTTTCGTTGAACAAGAGAGATTCTCACACGAAGATCTTTGGTGTCCAGCATACTCTCCGACACGATAACTTCCGCCATTTGACAATTTCTCTCTCTACATAATCAAAATACGTCGCGTTTTTTTTTAATTCTCTCTTGAAAGTTGAAACAATGTACAACTCTTTATTTTATTGTTACGTTCTGCGTTGTTTTAATGCAATATGTTAGTATTATGTATTATTATATGTTATATAACTGGCGCGGAAAGAGAAAAAAATATAAACGACATATAAATGCCGATTAAGTATATGTATGTTTAGCATTTATATTTTGGAAAGAAGGGTTATATTGCTTTGCGCGTGGCGCGCAAGCTTTTCGACGAAGAGATTCTGGCACGTACGCTAATTTTTAGTTTTATATCTATGCGCGCGAAGATTATTATTAAACAGTAGCTGTATAATAAAACGCGAGTAAAAACTGTTTTTCCGTTGGAAATAACGAGACGAGCGAGGAGCGATACCGGGAGGAATATAAATAAAGAGTTTAAATCAACGATACTTTTTTAAACGTTAGCATATGTTGGATGCGAGACGAATCAAATACGATTCTGTATTTTTGAACGTTTAAATGTTAAAACACAATTTTCGACATCGATAACAGGATCCTAGCTTTAGGTATTAGCTAACGGCGAACGTCGAAGGTCGTTTATCTAAATGTTTCAAACTGAGATTCTTAGTATTATACGTAAAATGCTGAAAGTTTCGTACCTATTGCGATTGTGGCGCGTTTCGTTTTCACCTGTAAGAACGTATTCTCGTTATAGTTATATAATACTTGTTCACACGTCACATTCATTACTTTATACAAATTGATTAATTTAATTGACAAATTACGAGGTATCACACGAACAAAAACATTGAGTCTCAACAAGTAAGTCAATTTCCGGAAGGCATTATTCAACGGGTGATTTATTGTATCAAGTTTACTTTGGCATTGATCAATTATCAATTAATCGAAAATTATTTGTGACAATCGCAAATGTTCTGAACTGAATTAATTTGACAGATTTAATTCGTGTATAAGATATATATTACAATCATATTTTCAAAAAAAAAATGACAGTTCATTGTGATAATAATCTTATTATCGTGTGCAATATACAATTGGTTTCAAAAACAATTTTGTTTTCTCTAAACATATCTTTAGATTATCTATTACGGTGCAATTTAACCCATTAAAAGCAACCATAATATAGACGAACATAGTTAAAGCAAAATTGTTTTTGTTTTTGGAATACTACACATACGTGACACACACAATCTCTCTTTCTCTTTACGCATATATACATACACATGTAGTAAAATATAAGGAAATCCAAAAACTTTTTAATGTGTCAAGAATCGATGTGGTGAAAGCTCCATAACTCATTAACAGTAGGCCATACATTTATGTGAGCCTTTTGCTTTCTCTTTTTACGACTAATGATTTCTTAAAATAATGATCTCTGGTTTTGAATCACCTTCACCCTTACCCTCTGTTCCTTTCACTCAATGTATGAGAGAGGGTAAGGGTGGGATGATTCAAAACTAGAGATCATTATTTTAGGAAATCATTAGTCGTAAAAAAAGAAGCAAAAAGGCTCACTTAAATGTATGTCCTACTGTTATTAAGTTATGGAGCTTTCACCACAGCAATTCTCGACACGTTGAAAAACTTTTGGATTTCTTTATATTTTATTATACCCATTTATAATGTGTTCCTTTAAATCATTCAAGTTTCGGATTGAAATTAAACATACAAGTGACTTCAAATAATCCTATAAGTATAATGAAATACGAGGAGATCCAGAAATTTCTTACATACACAAGAATCGATGAGAAGAATTCGGGCCTACATGCAGACAAATCACATTGAACATTTATTTTAAGATACGAATTTGTCGACATGACTTGCTTAAACTGACTATTATAGTACAAATTTATGGGTCTCCTTGATGAGCTGGTATATAACAATTATTTAATTTTTAATTATAACGTAATATTGTTCGTTATATTAAAAAATTTATTTCAATGAATGATCAACTTTTTATACGTTCTAAAGTCATAGAGTCAATCACGATTATCAAGATATCAAAATTGAAACAATTTACAGGATAAATAATTTTGATTTTTTATTTTATGTAATTGGATAACGGTAAATCATATATTTATATGAACTTTTTGGTTTTTTTTTGTATGATTAATTACTTCTTGGGCTAATAACCCCGAATTGTAAATTCTGTTTACAAGAAATAATACATAATTCGAATTTTTTTAGAAAGACTTGATGTATTTAGAAAGAAAGAATTAGATACCGCAAAATTTAAAGAAAAATTATTGCTGAAACTATTTTATTCATTATACATATACAAAGTATTTTGTAAATAGTGCCTACTAATTATATAGTGCTATCCTTTATTAAATTGAGTCAAAATGTTTTTTTTTATAATATTTAATGAAGTAGTAATTAGTAAGTAAAGTTATTTCAATCAACCGTTCTTTAGACAAACCTACCTATGAGCCGCGCATTTGATAGTATACTTGACGACTTAGCAACGGAACGCTCACTAAATAGATTAACTTTACTTAATAATTAAGCTGCTCATTAAGCATTATAAAAAAAGATTATGACTTGTTCAGAACTCTTCGCGATTCAGTCTTTTGTAAGAAATAGCGTTATACATATAATTAGTGGGTATTATTCAAAAAACATCCTCTATATATACATACAACATACATATACATATATATTACTGCTATTTCTTATTTAAAAAATATATATATATATTACTTATTCTAAGAGTGAATCTTTGGCTGTTAATGAGTTAAATGTCGATCTTTTATTGATAAAATATTTTCCATTTTTACAAAGTGACAAAACTGTTCTTTATATCATTCGTTTCTCCGAATATTTTGTTACATCCAGATACACTTTAAAAAATCGCGGAATCGATTTTCTTAGATATGCGACGTAATATATACGACGTATACGGTAACGTACATAATCTTATATATGTACATAAGATTGCGAAATAATGTAACTCTTGTAAGAAGCCTGATTTGAAATCATACAATCCAACACACACGGTATTTCTCTTCCGTTTTTACATCGACGACAAGCGATAATCGCTGTCTCTGGTCTAAAAGAGATCAATTTTCCCCTACGCGAAACTATTAATCTTATCGATGATCCTTAGAGAGAAAGGTCGTTTAAACGGCACCTCGAAAGTTGAAGAGTCAACGGCACTGAGATACACCGGTTTATATCTTCATCGTTACAACCGCTTGCTAAATGTGAAATATCGTTTCTTATACTTCCCGTTGCTGGAAAGAAACATTACGACCAGTAAAATATTATTATAAATACCGTCATTATATATATATATATAGTTACGTCTAAACGTTCCTGCGAACTCTACGCTTACGCCCTTCTCTCTCTCTCTCTCTCTCTCTGCGCGCCTATCATTTTACGAGCTGACACGAAAGCGTCACTTTTAAGATTGCTTTTTAACTGTAATCATCATGCAGGGAGGGGCGATACACCAAGGTCTATACGAAAGGCAATACAAAAACATATGTGACCTATGACGAAACTCGAGTGACCACTCCAATCGAGATTCAATGGCGTTGATTGGTATCGAGTAGTGAGGACCAGTAGATATATGGTCTTTCTCTTTCGTTTATCTTCGAATATCTCTTCGAATAATAGAAAAAATTTTCTAGACTTTATTCCGTTATTAACGCGGCACGTGCGGTATTGTTCGTAACTATTTCTAGTTATGTAGCTTGTTTCGCGTCGAAAAATTCGCGTGTCAGGATTGGAATAATGCGATGAGGATGGAGTGAAGAATCGACTGAGTTCTCCTGTGATACGCAGATGTCACTATAATTTTGTAATAAACGTTTGTATTGACACACACACAAACATACACACATATATATGTACGTCACGATGTATCGTAATCACGTTATCACTTTCTTCTCGACTGAATCTCGAAATGACGATGACGGCGAACGATTACAACGAGGAGCCACGAGGGATACAGGAGTAAAACTCACGTTCTTCAATCGTGTTTTACATTGAGTTACCGCAATCTTGTTGCGTATCTCTTGTACACGTTTAGTTAACAATTTTAATATTTACGATAGCCAGAGGAGTAAAAACGAATCCGACAATCGGAGTCTCCATATTTGAACTTCAGAAAAAGAAAGAAAGAAGATTATGCATTTGGGTGTAATGCCGTTAAAACGACAGGCCTGAAACATGTACATTACGCTAACTTCAAGAATTGTTTTCTCGTAAATGATTTATTGAATCCACGCGTTCTTTCTCCTCGTACATTTATTTCAATTTTAAAATAGAAATCATGATGATTCTTATGTGAATCTACACGTAGGCAGTAATACTACAGAAGAAGGGACCCAACTTTAATGGCCTTGATATATATCGTCAAGATCATGATTCTGAATAAACTCGAAGTTTGTCGCTTATTGTTTATTAAAAAGTTATTAACACATAAGATAAAGTCCTACTGATTATAAATTCTACATTATACGTATTATATTTATTGTAAAGTAAATACGGATAGAGAAAAACAGCATAGAGACATCGCCTTTTCTTTTTAATAAACATTTCTACCTGACCTGACTTAATCTAATTTTAATTTGAGATTAGAGATTCACAGTTCAGCCTAACATTCTTCGCATTAAATACACTGAAAGGACTTTCAAATTTTTATATTAGCATTTTAAGTTAGGTTTCAACGGTAATAAGCGCAGCTCCTTTTCATTAACGTGATAAATATACAGTATAAGTAACATACAGGGTGTCCTATTTTATTTTCCCCAGGCGAATTATTCGAAAACTAGAGCTCAGCAGGTAAAAATATTTCAGACAAAAGTATGATCTGGAAGGGAAAAAATAATGATCAATTTTCGGAAAAGAAAGGTTATTACCATTTTTTAAATGAATTTATATATGAATAATGAGAACTTGATCGTTATGAGAATACCACAAGTAATAGAAATATGCCTTCTACAGTCGGGCTGGATCTTTGTGCCTAATAATATTTTTGCGTATACATTTTTTCCAGCTCAGCAAACTATATACGCGCCGAGTAATGTCAGTCTTGAAACACAGTCTCAAGCTGAAGCCAAAGTATACATAATTATATTGATAATCAGTTTAATAATCGTGATGCTAAATAAGGATCTTTTAGAAACGAAATATAAAGAATTTGGAATTATATTTTTGGATTTTTTTATATAATAATATGATTCCACGTTATTCGGCATATAAAAGTATTAAAGTAGAGTTATCAAAAAATTAATAGTTTGAGATATTTTATACTTTATTCTAGCATATTTTGACACAAGTTATAAAACTATTTTGATAACAGTACTTTAATCAAGTTTACTTATATTTTTATACACGGAATAATGAGACGAATCAATTGGTATAAAAAAATACTCTTTTACATGCAAAATAACTAGCAGAACAATTATTATGTCAAGAAATCATATAATTCCAAATTCTATATTTAAAAAATCATTTAAATCTATTTTAAAAAATGGCGATTATCGTGATTTTAACAAAACAATTTTTTTCGAAAGTTTATTTTACCATTATTTGTTCCTTCCAGACCATACAATTTTTGTCTCAAACATTTTTACCTTCTGAATTCAGTTTTCGCGTAATCGCCTGGGAAAAGTAAAATGGGACAATGGGCCTATAGAATTCATATTTAATGGAATTCTTCGCATTCAATACTTGTCTGCATATTGCATTGTATTCGTTAATATCTTTTTAATTAACAATGAACGATGAGAAAGAGAGACTAAACTTTTTAAAGATTACTCAGATTCGTGATCTTGACAATGTCAAGTTTACTGGAACAAGCCTCCTCTCTTCTTTATAGAAAGAAGAGGGAAGACTTGATTCCAGTAATCTAACTTCATCCATGCGGGACATCCCTTCAAACGTAATTTTCTCGAGAAATGAAGAATTTGGGTAATTTTTACCCTCTATCTTCCTTTCTCCATTCTAAATCGTTTTCATTTTGTCCGCTGACGAATGCGTTTCTTCTATTTGTCCCGCGATTGCAATAACAACGCGGACAGATCGCGGATGTCGATCATTTCAATGAGATGTAGATGTGTTAGCAATTACGAACGATTTAGTATTACTATACGCACGCTTAATCGACGGAATTGATTTTTACAAAGAGACGCGTGTATAAAGTGTCCACCATGTATGCGCAACTCATCGCGCGGTAAGGGAAATAAGAAGAAAAAACAGAAGAGAAGAAGGAGAAAGAGGACTGCGACGCAATCGCGAATATAACACAGGCGTAACTTCTTATACATAGTATAAATACGAGGACTATAAATTAACGTTGCGATGCAAAAATTGCGTGATACATAGCGAGCGGTTATGTAAACTTGTTGACATGTAATATGTCCATGTTCTAATAAAGATTTAGGATATTTTCTATAAACAGTTGTTGCGCTTATACACATACTTTGCTACGTAAAATAATATTAATTAACAAAATAATTTAAGAGATAACTGACTACGTACGGGGCGTGTGTGCGAGGTATGCGATGTAAGTCTATGCATTTTATTGTACGTGCAGACTAGAAACTTGATTAAATTTGAACGCAGCAAGATTGGTGAGACAAATCCCACATCATTGTTGCACGTTCCCATAATGGACTTGTATAAATAAAAAATTTGGGACTACTCATCGAATAAGAGTGGGATTAACCATCTATGCTCGTCTGTTTCTTTAAACAGATTGTCCGGCTGATTTATACTAACATGATAGTTTCGGACTAATTATAGATCTATAATATTTATCGTTATAAAATACGATTAGATAACTCTTGAATCTCCAGCTTCATGGTCCAGCCATTCATGAAGGAATTCAAGGAATATGTGCTATTTTTTAGACTTTCATCTATCAAACTATAAATCACTTCGATCTGTCTTTGTAAGTCACGAATTGATCAGTTCAGTTAATTTGAATTGCATCTGCCATATTCTTCTTTTCTTCCCTTCTTCTTGCTTCAACACTTGAACGTATGTCTATTCTGATTCAAATGAAAATGCAGGTAAAACGGTGCTCATATCTTGTGTAAATTTCTATTAATATTACTACTTTTTGCTGCCTTCTCGCACGAATTCCCTCAGAATGTGCCTCAACGTCTTATCTTCTTTGAAACATTGGATCAGCGTGTCTTCATATCTAAAACAGAACGTTACACTTTATTTGATCTATAAAAAAAACTCAGGAGGAAATAGAACTTTTGAAGAAATATACTCAGCTTCTTTATATAAACTATTAATCCTTAATCCTACATTATATTATTCAACAATCACGTACACCGCTGCAACTATTTTTTCTATGTTTGTATTTATTTCTTAGTTATAATTTTTATGCATTTATTGTCTTATATGATCTTATTATTTGCAAACGTGGAAACATGAATTTCTCTATTTATCTGTAAAGTTTTCTCCCAAAATTTTTTATGATATCTATAATAATGTATGGTCTAGGAATGCACTATCAAAAAACACGATACAATTTTGTAATTAAAGATTGATTAATTAAACATAAGCTGAATGCGGACGCAGTGATGTCATTCTGCTGACATGTCTGATCAAATCTATTTACTAATCTGCTGACAGACTGCTATCATTTTGCTTGCTGGCTTCTTTTCCGTACATAACGTCTTAAATATAGAATGTATAATAAACTCTATTCTCTGTATCACCTCAGCGGTATTTTGGTATCCTCGCGTTGCTCGGTACCCAAAATGCGGACCCTCTGTAACACGCTATCTGCCATCACCCTCTCGTACTCCAGGTATTTTTCGTTCTGGGTGAACCACAACGCCACTGCGCACCTCCTGCCGCTACGTATACCCCGAACGCCGTGAAGATTCTCACCACCGGCGGAGAAAGCCACCATACGTCCGCACCGGGGTCGAACGATGCCCTGGACACGACGTCTCTTCCAATCCTCGGCGAAGAAGAACTCGCCACCGTCGAAGTCATCATTGAGATATAGAATCGCCGAATAGTCCCGCCAAGTATACGCGGGATCTTCTCGCAAGCAGGAACCTTCGTCTTTTACCACGCAGTTATCAGCATGAATCTCGTGACTAAGATCAGTTCGATTCGCCGGCGAGTCTGAAAACAAGATAGAATAAATTTTTTGAAACTAACAGATACATATATCTAATGATCTTCTTCAGTCCTCCTTAGATATCTTATATACTGTTCGATAGGCAAATATTAACGTATTTTGCTATTATATTTTATATCCTGGTGATTGCTTTGTTAATAAAAAGAGTTTATGAAAATGAAATCAAGCGAACCGATCCATTAATATAGAATACAATCTGATCGATTGTCTACATGTTTAATGCCGTACCAAGTGTTATGATGCGAGCATGCCAACGAAAATGTCGTCAGAAGCACGGTGATGCGTCAGATGAAAATTACCGGGTAAGGCAGTTCGGCAGACCAAATGGGTGTAGGTGAAATACAATGGTCGATCAAGGTCGAAATACCTTTCCAGATGATTGCGAGCTGCTTCCGTGCGTTGCAGGAATAGCCTCAGTAATTCCGGCTTCGTCAGACCGAAGTAGACCATCTAAAATTTTTTTTTCTTTTGTAAAATTTGTAAGACGATAAATTTTGCCGAAGATTCGGCAAGCAATGAATGCGGGAAGACAATGAGAAATACAGACATACAATCTTTTTGTCAATATTTCCGGATACGGATCCTTACCAAGGCTATTCTGCCAACGGTCACACCCTCAAAACGCTCGTAAGGCGAATGCGGACTTTTGTTTTTTTCGTAGCCATCTCCTTCTACGGCGATCTGGAATTTATGAATATAATATATCTATATGCGAACCTTTGTTTTTTAGTAAAGGTAATTAAATTTTCGCTTATTAAAATTTTTTACTAAAGTCTTATCAAGATCGTGATGCTAAAGGAAACGCTTAAAAAGAAAAACGTCTTGCTGCTATAATTCGGAATTGATCAGTCAACAATTGAGCCGATTCCGATACCTGGGCGAGTCGCATGAGCAGATTGCAATCGGTAGAATTGAGGAAACCGTCGGCCGCGTAGCGGTTTTTTCCACCGAGCTCGTCTTCCGCTGCTATCAATCGCACGTTGTCCGTGACTTTTAACCGCTCCATGACGTGATCTTCTCGTATCTCTGTCTCCTCCTTGTCCCGGAACGCTGACAAATTACCCACAAGTCGTATCCGGATGGATGGCGAGTGACCTGGAGGCGGATGCAAAATTGGCGTCAAGAAAGAATCCTAAAGAAGCAAAAAATGAGATATACATAGACACTGAGATAATAACGCGACATTGGAGATAGAAATTGGACTTTTCTTTTAATTTTTCTTTTTTCATCCTTTTCCTTGCGCCTGCACTTTTATATGCAGATATGAACGCAAAAGTAAATAGGGTTGCATTTAAACAGGCGATTTAAACGAGGGACTGATAGAGATACACTGTATGCAATATTATTTTAATTTTAATATCTCTTTTTAACTTCAGTTTTATTCGTTATTTTATTTTATCAAATTGCGACAATAATAAAGGCAAATTGATTTCTAAATATTTTATTGTTTCTCGGGTATAAATGTGTATAACATACAGTAAAAATATTTCAGTATTAAATGCATTCGAACTGCATAATTCACCGACTTTTTCTAGTTGATATCGGTTTAGGCACGATATCTGATGGTCAGATTTATTCGTGCGTCGTCCTTGAAAAAGAAATCAAAATGGTAGCTTACAATAAAGGGTTTCTTACGCTTCTCGATCCGCATGGATCGATTGACAAATAAATGATCCCGGAAGATAGTCATTATTTGTAAGTAATTTTATTTATCAGGTATTTTCGTTATAAACTCATGTCTCATCTTTTACCTTTCCTAATTCCTTCTCGTCAGTCTTCTTCTTGTCGTTTGTCTTCTTGGTGAACGCGCTAAATCTGGCGTCGACTTCCGCAAACTCCTTCGATATATAATGCAGCAGCATCAGCTCGTATTCTTGCCGTTTCACATACGAAAGCGCTTCCTAAGAACGATCCTCATTAAATTTACGAATCTATTAACGTTTTTTCACTCATTCAAATAATTTTCAATTATTTTAAGTGTTGAAAATTTACAATCTATTCTTTGGAATATTGTGTATGAAAATAAATATTATGAATCATTCCAACGTACATGAAAATCCAGATATTTTCCTTAGAAATTTTTTTACAGATATTAAATTTATATCACTTATTCTCTAGAAGCCTGTATTTTTAATAGTTCTATCTTTTACATACCTCCCTTGGCGTGAAATAGTCTTCTTTTACTTTTGGTTGAAGGCTATAATAGTCCTTATTATGAAGCATTGTCTCGTCGGCAGGTAAAAATAACAAGTAACTCGCTACTGCTGCACAAGCTGCTTTCAAATTACCCACTAGGCATAAAATAAATGAAAATTATTATTTATATATACTTTTTATATGCTTTCATCTATTCATTTGACTCATGTGCATATATTTATGCAAATATTTGGATTTTATATATCAAACTGATAAAAAATTCAGTTGGCAGAGAGAGGAAGAAAAGAAAGTGAGAGAAAGAAGAAAGAATTAAAATAACATTTTCCTAAAATAATACGAGTTGAAGTACAAATAAATATTGTGCAAAGTAGTACAAAAGATGCAAAAGACATGACAGTTTTAGAAATGATGTTGAACATTACTACAATTTAAAAATTAGTCCAATTAATTTAACAAAGGATGATTCAGGAGACAGCTTGATGGAGCTGCTGAAATATTTGCTCCTGTTAATGAATGGAGACACATTGCAACAAGATCATTATAATTCATAACACTTGCATTTTATGTCAGTGCCCCAATTATGCTACCAAATTATACTAGATTGCTCAAATATAAATAAGACTAATTTCTCTTTTCAATAGAAACCTTTTATTCGGAAATAATATACTTTTTATTTCACATATTCATCATGGAGTTCGAGACATTTTTCTCAAATTTGTGGAAATCTTTCTATACCCTATTTAAAAAAGATTTTTTACTAAATGCATATTTAGTTTTGAACGTTTTCAATAATTTCGTCGTTATCTATGAATCGTTGACCAAGTCCGTCGCCTTTAATTTTAAAAACAGACGAAAATCATGTAAGAGCTAAAGCTAGATTATAAAGGAAGTAAATCCTAACTCAAATTGGGAGTTATTGATTCTGCAATGTAGTTATCTTGACCATGTGTGGTCAAGCGTTGTCTCGCAAAAAACACTTGTTTTGGGGCTATATTTTAAAATATTTTGACTTTCGCGATATGTTAATGCACATAAATTATTTTGCAATAAATTATTAAGCCGGCGAGTATGTGGTTTCCATTTTCAACACATTATTATTTTATATATAAAATATGTCCACATGTGTTTCGTTTCTTTTGTATAATCTCTCTGTATCTATAGATATAATTCTATACATAGAAAAAATAATAAGACGAATAATTGAAAAATAATTAGAAAAACTACTTTTGCATTGTTTCTGTTTGTGAAATATAAAATTGTGATTAGATTATGTATGTATTCTATGTACGCATGTACAATAATATATATATATATTTTTTTTTTATATGCAATTATTACACTTATATAGAGATTATGGGCTGTTTTTTTCATTTTCTCAAACTTTATTTTTTATAAAAAAAAACAATGTAAAAATTATTATTTTAATTATATTTTGATTTTTTTTTCTTGTTTTTTTCTATATATATAAACAGAAATTATACAAGAGAAACCAAACACATATAAGTATTTTATATAAGTATATGTATATATTTATGCATGTTTTTATATGTATAAACAAATTTTTACCGGGTGTTTATAACCACGTGACTGACTGTCACTAGTACTAGAATAACTAAAGTCTCAAAGAATAGCACAGTATTACCAATATTTAAAAATATATATCCACCTGTTGAGGGAGAAATTCAAAAGTCTCATTCATCATATTATTTAATTGAGCAACCTAGTATATACAGTTAGTATACACAATATCTTCGTATACTCATGATATAATTTATACGATACGATGGTGTAGAACATGGATTCCTTGTGAAAAACGAATAATATAATTTGTCACAAAAACATTAATCAAAAATAAAAAAAATTCTTTCATGTCTTGATAGTAACTATTATTACACAAATAAAAAAATTAATTTTTTTAAATAAAACAGTTTATAATAACTCAATTTTCCGAAGATATTATATGAAACATACCACATCTATTAAAAAAAAAATTATATATATATTAAACATATTTAAAAATATTTATTAAATATTAAAAAAGTACCAACAGAAAGAATATTTCGTTCAGACAGTATAATAAAATTAGCCATTGCAAAACTAAAATACTCACGTTTATAATAAGCGAATTGCAGGTAATTATAATGACTTCTGAGCAAATCATTCTGAAAATTGCCGTTCACGTTGTTCAACGCAAACGAACATCCACGTTTGCACTTCAGACAGTACGCAAAGTGGTCTAAAAAGAAATAAAAGAGTAATAATAAATAAACAAGAAATATTTTGTAAATAATTATTAAGCTTCTTCTACTTTAAACTTCTTCTGGGAAAATGTTAAAAATGTAGTTTATCTGTGAAAACTTATTGGAAATTTAATGAGAAATATTTACTGCAATTATTGTATACAATGAAAAATTTAGATCCATTAGAAATGCAATTTGATAGATTTGTATCATGAACAAATACAATGTTTATATACAATATACATATGCATGATGTATAAATACAAAGAAAACTAATTAATAAGGAAATTACGCGCATATATTTTATAACATGCGCATTGTTATTCTGTCCTAGTGACACATAATTTTAATATTTTACATTTCTTAAACCTAATGTTAATTAATAACAGCAACAATAATAAACAGTTATTTCTCTAGAGTCCATTTCTACCAATGCCGATTAACTTTAATCTCGACTATAACTTACATTTTATCTTTTTCTAGTTTCAAGAATTAGAAAAAGATAAATATAATACACACACACACACACACACACACACACACACACACACACACACACACACACACACAAGATATATATACATATATATAGACATACATTTTCTCATCTGAATTGGTTTATTTTATTATTTGTTGTCTTTATTAAGTCAATTTGTATCTTACTTGCTATCGAAGAAGTAAACTCAGGATACCATCCTTGATCGAAGGGGCCCTCACAATAGATTCTACATTCCTCTTCGGATTCTATGTAAGATTCGAGCGAACTTTCAAATTCGGCCACAGCTTCCGCGTAGTTCTCCATTTCATATGCCTGAATCCCTCGAAAGTATTTTCGCACAAAAGGAGCCGCCTCCAAATTCACGACCTTTTCTGCGGCCACATCAGGCATACTCAAGTAGTATTTCAGGTTCTTCCTAGTCATCTCGTGATCGGGATGCTGGGATAGAAAGGTGAAAGCTGCGTCCGCCGCATCTTGATATCTTTTTTTCTGTGAAAAATTATTTGCGAGTATACATTGATGTTACATCATCGATTAATAATTATATTTCTATAGATGTTACATATTTTATTTTAATTTTTATGATATATTAGATTATATATTTTTATTATTATTATATATTATTATATATTTTTTATTATTATATGCAAAAAATTGTGTACATTTAAAAGATCGTATACTTGCAAGATTAAATATAGTATCTGCTATATAAATCATAATATCTATTCTTTGTTTAAGTACCAAATACTATTCACAGCTAAATTTTATTTCACATTATCTTAATAAAAGGCATATCATAATCGTTATGCCGGAAGTGTACGAAATATACTGGGATGCTAATTTTGATAGCAGATGATATGAAGGTTCTTCCATCTTCCGTACAAAGATACAAAACGGAAAATAAAAAATTGTGTTTCAGTTCAATGTTGCAGACATAAATATTTTTGGTAATTTGTGTCAATTTAAAATGGCGATCTTTTTAATTAAAATATCGAGATTTGAGATATCTTCCATGATTGACTTGGGATTATAAATGACGATGCGTAAATTCTCGAAAATAAACGCTATCTAAATGAGTGAAGGCGATGATACAAATCGGTTTTCGGGTTAAGCTGCGAGTTGTTTAACTCATAATTTACGCAGCAAACGCAGGCAGAATATATCTGCTACGCCGTAATTGCGTAATCCACCAGATTAGTACCCGGGAAGTTTGGTATTTTCGTGATGTTTTTCTACGGCATCTTCCGTAGGCGAGCAGAGACACGCGTCTCTGTAGAAAGACAAATCTGAACAACGCAATTAAGTTTATATCGGTTAAAAGAAATGAATGATAGAAATTAAATTAAAGTTGAAACTTTGCATGAGCTATATATCGTGATTATTGTTAATTAGATAAAATGTGAAATATGATAAAATAAATATATTTCATGTTTTATGGTTCAATTATATTGTATAAATAATAAAAAATTATTATAAATACAAACACAAATTATAGCAGCGTTAAGTAATACAAAATGGAAAATAAGATTGTATTTCACTTTAATATTACAACATATACCTTTTTGTAACTTGTGTGAAAGATTCTCGCACAATTTGATTGCTCAAAGTGTTTTGGTCAAATAGACAGCACTTTTATACCTGAAAATAACAGATATGGAGATACTCGTAGATGGCAAGGTCGACAAATTTCCTCTCCGTGGCGTGTAGGAGTCGTTTAAGCGCCCCCGCACTTGCGATTTCTCGATAATCTTGATTACATTTCATTAAACAAAGCGTCTCCCTCACTTTTTTCTCGTAAAAGTGCATATCCTCGATATCCTCCGCGAAAATTGGCGAGGAACCTGCCGCCTCGGCCTTACATTTTCGCCGGCAAATTGTCACCATTCGTTTATATACTTTATATCTGTAAAATATTACGCAAATTTACATTAAGGGGTTACATACGTTTGATAGAAACTTCAAACTAGGTCGAAATTAATGAATTTTTATTGTAGGTAAAAGTATATGTTTTATTAAAAAATGGAAATACATGTCTTGTAGGATATTCTTTTGAGAATATCTCCCGAAAATTTCAATATGAAATATCAAAAATTGAGATCTTGGCAGTTATTTTCCCAAAACTGTGTTTTAAAAATCAGTACCAAAAATATCTCGGAGACTAGTGAACCAATTTGCATGAAATTTTTTATTACAGCTACTCTCAATACAGTAACCAAGTGCTTGTCATAGGATTTTTCATCTATGGCTTAGTTTTTTTATAAATAAAAAAAATTAATTTTTTAAGTAAAAAATTGCATTTTTTGCTACGAATTGCTGCCATTTTTTGAAAATTCAATATTTTCAAAATCGGCTGTGATAAGCACTAGATTTTTTCATTTAATTTAACGGAAAATTTTTGTTTTTTGTTTCACATGAGAGGGGGCGGGAGAAACAATATCTCTGATATCGCAAACGCCGTTTTTACAAAGACTGTTTAGGAAAATAGCTGTCAGGACCTCAATTTTTGATATTTTTTTATTGAAATTTTCAGGAGATATTCTCAATATTCAAAGCGTAATATAAATTGATAATGTGTGTAATATGTTCAATACAAAAAAATTCTTCTTAATACACTGCTGGCCAAAAGTTTGAGACCACATATAAAATTTAAAAATATTTCAGCAAAATTACTAGTTAAAAATCCGATTTATGCCTTACTCAATATTTTTCCTTAATTTAAAAATAAATAGGTATTATATTTAGCACAGTTATAATTAACACAGCGTTGTTTAATTTAAAAAAAATAAATACGGTCATCAAGCCTGTTACCCAAAACTAAGCTGTGGACTATTTTAGAAAATGAAGTAGACGAGTCTTCCGCCAGAGAAAATAAAATAAACTTATAGTTAGATTATTTAGATAAGTAAAAAAAGTGATTAAATATAAGAGTGGCTACTTTAATGAAAAAAATGTCCAATATTCTTTTACTATATGTAATATTTATAATATTCTAATAATATAATTCCAACAATATTCGTTTTACCTTATTTTTTATTGCAAAACTATTAAACATTTTATATTATTTTTTATTTTAAAAAATAATGAATAAAATAATAAACAAATATAATTTCAATTAATAGTCTTATAGTATGGATATATGTATCTCGTTTAATTTTTTTTAGAAGATTTAAGTATTAGATATATTATATCGGTCGTTTTTTTATTCTTTTTAGCTGATCTTTTTTCAAAAACTTCTTTCTCGTAAAAAATATTTTCTTCTAAACGTCACACATGTAAGCTTATATTAATAATCTATATATATATAAATGCGTAAAGAAATAAAGAATCCCTCTCCTTCAAGAAAAGTTACGCGCTAAGTTTCAAACACTCCAAAAAGGCGCTTCTTCTAACGTGAATAATTTTTCTTCTAAATTTACGCGTATAAATTATTAATAAGTACAGACATAAAAATGTAAAAGCATCTCATAGAATTAATATACATTAATTCATGAATAACTTTTCTTCTAAAATTTACGTATATATGTATTTCCTTGAGACGAGATTTCGAAAAAACTTAATTTTATAAAAATCTTGAAACAAACCTTTAAAGCATGGAAGTAAAGACTTAAAAATATCTTGTAGAATTAATATCCCAGACAGCACTACTTATATCCAAAATCGGGAGATAAAACAAAATGACTAAAAGACGTCTTATGTCCCGATTTTGGACATGCGTGCTGTCTGATGGGATACTTTTTTGAGTGATCACGGAGCAGAGAATATTGACTGTGGCGACCATAATCGTAACGTACCCATGCAGAAGCATCGTTAAATCTCGCGACGCAGCCGTCCCAGTCTTCCTCGAGATAGGCCTGGACCGCGTTCTCGAAGATCTCGGCGAGCGTGGTGTTGCGCGCGTGTCCGCCATCGATCTCATTGATCCCGATCTCGAGCTCGTCGTCGCCGTCGTCAGCGTGACACGCGCACGCTCCGAAGAGGATCACGAGCGATAGAATGAACCTCATATTCTCGCGACTCCTCCCAATGGACTGAGCCAGTAGACTGAGTAGACTGTTCACTCAGCTCACTGTCAGAGTGCACAACGCACCGAACATTCACCAAACATTCACCATCACCACAGTCCACAGACCGTCTTGCCGAGTCTCGCGTCGCGCGGGTCGCGCCGGCTCTCGGCCTCGGGCCTCGGCCGCCTCGGCATTCGGCATCACCATGCATCTTCGTACACGCACATACACGCGTGGGGCATGGTCACGCGCACGCACACACCCGAGTGTGCCGGTTGTATAGATATTTACAAAGTGATTCACGGAGATATGATTTAACTTTGCAAATACATTATGTGATGTAAAATAAAAAAAAAATGCGTGAGAGAGAGAGAGAGAGAAGAATATCAAATAAAGCAAGAAGGAATTTATATAATAAGGCAGTATTGTGAAATTAAGAAAACAGTGAGATAGGAGTACGTATATATACGAGATAAAATATTGAGTAAAATAAATATATAATATACGCAAACTGATCATTATTACTAAATCTCATAGAGTAGTTTCGCCACTAATACATTAGAGTGAGTCACTCCAAATTAAAGAGATGAGGGTTAATTGTCACTCATCTAATTTGAGTAAATGCGGGCACTTATAAAGGTATAACGAGTGAATTTTTTACTCAAATGTTTAGAGTGAAATCGTCACTCTGATAGAGCGGCTACTTTATCAGAGTGATTATACGATCTCACTCTATAGTATAATAAGCTATAGTAAATCATGATTCATTAAAGATCGACTAATAATAACCCAGACAGCACTACTTGTCCAAAAGCGGGACATAAGACGTCTAAAGACGTCTTTTAAACATCTTTTAGACGTTTTACGAAAAGATGGCTAAAAGATGTCTTATGTCTCGATTTTAGACATGGTGCTGTCTGGGAAATGACTCTAACAGAGTGAAGTCTTCCACATAAAAATTATAGAGTGACATAATTTACTCCTACTATGGATACTGATCTACTGCACTCACAAATAGAGAGAGAGAGAGAGAGAGAGAGAGAGAGAGAGAGAGTGCCTCTTTATTACTTAAATGGAGTGCGATTTTACTTCAACTTATAGAGCACAATTTTACTCTTTCTTAGAGTGGCAAATTACTCAAAGTACACCAGGCTCAATTTTCACTTTTCATTATACTTGCATTTCTCACTCGTTCCGAATAATATTTCTGCACTCTTCGATTTTTAGAGAGATATACATAAAATAATATTAAGTAAAATAAATAAAATAACAATAAAGAAATAAACAACTTTTTTTTTACTTATCAGTTTATACCCACATTATTATTGTTTAAATAACTATATAATGTAATATAATGTGATGTGCGTGCGTATATAAACGCGCGCACATATTTACATGACTCCTGTATAGCACACACAATTCATCCCAGTGATATTTCTACAACGTTTTTGCAATACAACTAGAATGTTGCAATATTGTTGAAATATTCTATGCTGTGTGCTGTGTGGATACTATATAAGACCGAATTTATCAATTTTATTCGATATTGTAAAATAATATCGAATATTTGTTACTTATTTTATTTATTTTATTCGATGTTATTTTATAACATCAGTATAAGTAAATATGATGTATAATTCCTGCAATATAGTTGGAATATTTCATAAAGTTGCAATATTGTTGGGATGTTCTGTATTATATAAGAAGTATGTGGCGTGATACGAATGTAGAAGATCACAAATCAAGATTATCAAGAAGTGGATAAAATATTGAAGAGAGACTAGAGAGAGTATATAATTTATACATATATACGCATGAAGCATATATTTTATATTATTGCAGATTTAGAATAAAAAAAATTTCTTGTTTCGATGATAATAATTAATTTGCGCTCTTATTTTTATTACACATGTCGCATGTTATCCAATTGCTTTCATTGCATTTTCATTTTTTCTCCCATTGCAAGATAATTTTTTCTTCTTACGATACGTGTGTGTCACGCAGAAGCGAACAATCAATCGAACGAGAAATTCTCTTGTTCTTCCGCGGAATATATCTCGCCGCGGTATGATTCATTGTCGCAGAACCGTATATATACGCGTGTTGCATGGTGCTGAATAAAAGATTACCCCCTCTCCCTTCAAATTCCTTAATATAGAATCTCATTTAATACGCCTCCAACCGAAACAGAGAGAAGTCAGCGTAGCCGAGCTGTCACGTGCGATTTTTCTCCCGACAATAGTAAATCGTAAATCTTATCTCTCTCCGGTGAGAGCGCGTCCTGATAACGCGGATATTCACACCGAGCGTGCAAGAGCCACGGGGCCGCGTTGGACTTTGAAACATCGATTTCGCGATTATTGTCGTTCAGCTGACAAAAGGGAGGGCTTGCTTTTAGTCGTGCGCGTACGAACGCCAAGGAACGACGTGTCACGAACGAGAGACGCGAGAGTGAAATTCTCGCTTTGTCGCGGGTGCGCGACGCGGCGCCGCGCCGTGGCGTTCGGCGCGTACATACGCGCGCGCGCGCGCGGATAAGGACGCGCGCCCAATCGAACCCTGGCGGAAGTTGTGCGCTAGTCGATCCGGCCCGAGGAGAAAACCGCGCGCGGAATAAAGCGCGCGTGTGCGGAATCGAATGTGGTGAAGTTGCGTGCCCAGTCGATCGGGCATGCAAAAGGAAAGCGCGCGGAAGAAATGTGAAACGCGTTCACGCGCGGCGAAAACTCAAACGCACTCAACGCGAGGGGATTGCCGACGAGAAGGCGTGACGCCGCGCCGATCAAACGAACGTATCTGGCTACAGTGATGATGGGAGCTGTAGAAAGGTCGCGAGATCCGCAACAGTGTGCCCGGACAACGTGCAGATCGACCGATCGCTCTATCTGCTCTTTGAGGATATATCGTACAGCGTACGGAAAGGGATTTTGACAAAGGGTAAATAAAGCGATATAAAAATAATAGTAAAATAATATATAATAAGTATTTATGACATATACATAACGTAATTCGATCAGAGTGATATAAACATCAGGAAAAGGAGAGCGTATTATAATTATATTATATAAATATAATAAATATAGCGTTTCTAATTACATTATATGAAAAATATTCTACGTTAAAATTAATGTTTGGTTACGCATGTGATTAACTCTGGTTTGGACAATACAGCTTTTCGTGTAAAAGCATGTAGAGATAACTGTGTATAAATGCTGTTTCAATATAGTATAATAATATGTAGAATAAATAATGATTAAAGAATAATTATTACAAATTACTGTTATAATGAGAGTTTTTAAGTGAGAATAACGGAATGGAAAATCAATTTTATTCTTATTTCATAAATATGAAAATTAAGATAAGAGCTCGTCATTTAGAAAACGAATACCTATTCTCAGAATACAGACACGCCAATGGTAGGTGAGAATACTTTGAAATCGATAAGATATACGCGAGTTGCTATTTGACTTCGTTTCAAAGTGTAGCAAGATAATGTATATTGCGTTGCTCTTATGAGATTGGTGTTCAGTTGTTGCTGGAATATCATTTATCTAGATACATCTATCTCTAGAATTCTTAGATAACCGAGATAAATTTATATATTTTTTAAGAACGAAAAGTACATTTATGTATATATAATATATATATATATATATATATATATATATATATATATTCAAATATTTGTAACGTTAATAGTAGTTATTAAAACAATCACAATATCAGAACTAATAAATTTATACTTCTTAACTACACTGTATATTTGCAATTTAAACATTTATAGTCGCTGCAGGTAATATATAACTTTAATGATAGCGAACATCTGTTTCGTATTATAAGTACAAAGACCAATTATTTCAAGCGTGTAAATTGAATAATTATGATGCGGATAATAGAGTCATAAATTCTTGTTAGATATCAACACAACTGACAAACAAACGGATCCTCCTTCTCGATTTTGATAGGCTTTAAATATGATGTGGTGAAGATCAAAATAAGAGACACATGTTTTTTTTACAAGTGCTTTTAAGCACATGAAGGCGATACGCTCTTTCGTAAAAATCGACTCTTATATTTCTAAACGTATATTATCGAAACGATAAGAGTGATAAGACATATGCAAAATTATTTTAAATAAAACAATTTTTCATAATATCAATATATGTATCAAAGATTATTAATGTCTTGACGATTAATCGAACCAAAAAAACCAATGGTCGAATTGTCATGACGATTATATAACCAATTGTAGTCGATTTAATGAATTTTAAAACTTTTATTGTTTCAAAAAGTACTTTATAATTTTTTAGATTTTCCAAAAATATTTTAAAAATGTTTTTTTAAAGTACCCCTATTATTCACTACTTTTTTCGAAAAAAGATTGAAAATGTTTTTATAATCACACAAGAAAAATTTATTGATTTTGACTTCAATCCGGCAAAATAAATTGAAACGTTGCTACGTTTCGACCCCTCGACCAAGCAGATTGCTTGATAAGGATCCGATCCGAGGGGTCGAAACGTAGCAACGTTTCAATTTATTTTACCAAATTAAAGTCAAAATCAATAAACTTTTCTTGTTTAATTTATTGTTGGCGGAACAAACCATTTTATTTCTGTTTTTATAATCACATTGTTATTTAAAGACAAAATTCAATCGTATTTAAACCATACATAAATTATTTTCTGAAAATTAAAAAAAGAATGAGCTAGAAATAAAAAAGTACTTATACGCAATTTCATTTATTTCTTGACAACAGTTTTTTAATATTTTTTTAAAGAATATTTCTCTGGAAAGATAAAATCGTTAGTTTGAATAATTTTGTTATATAATGTAACATACATTAATAAATGTATTGACATAGTAGCAAACACAATAAGTAAGTATATTTTAAACGCGATTTTTTACAAGATGGGTGACGCTATAAAATTGATTATACATAAAAAAATTCAGTTCGAGAGTTCACTCTATCAATAGCTATTGTTCACTGCGAGTTAATAAAAAATTTTGTATTAATAAATGTTAATAAAGTTCTTATGTAAATTTTAGTTTTACAGAACTTGTGTAAAAAAATTTTTGATATTTTATATACAATTTAGATCAAATATCGAAGACAAAGTGTTAAATTTATCATTAATAATTAATAAATCATAAATAATATGAAGTTAGACTCGATTCGAAATGTTGATGCATTTACTTCCTAAAGTCTCTTGAAGGTACCGTTCTTGTTTATCCTATATCAATATCATTATGTTTTCTAAAAGATGTAAACGGAGATTTTACAAATCGCTGCCTCTTTTTCGTATTCAGATTTCTAGAGGGCCGACCTACCGACTAATCTTGAAAGCAACAGCGAATAAACCGATTTTGGAGTTCAGTTTTAATTATTACGACTTTGGACCGTGCTACATTCGAAACGTCACTCCGTATCACATCGACTTACGCATCACGAACTCAGACGATGTTCCGTACATGTAAGCTGGTTTTTAATCACATTCAGAAAGTCGAGAAATTAACTAACAAAACGATTAATTTTCTTAGATTGGAATGCAAATTTGAGAAGAAACCACACATCTCTGTAAATCTGGATGCCCTTTCAGAGACAATAATCGCTCGGTCAAGTATTATCGTTCCGATAACATTCCGACCTTTGGAACAGGTGCATTATCGTGATGATTTGCATTTTATAATCAATTCGACGATTGAAAAAAAGATTACTATAACAGGCGAAGGAATTATACATAAGGTATAAATATAATTTAAAAATAAATTTATATATAGTACGTATTATTTATTAATTATTCTATTTAATACTAGACTATGTAATCTGTGCAATTCATTTAAATAAAAAGCTTGCAGAATTACTTTTAATTCTGTACTCTGTTTTATGGCAGATTCGTTTAGTAAATCCGCGCGACAAATCAGTGGATCTTGGTAATTTACCAATTAATAAAATAGCAACTAAAAAAGTGCCAGTGATCAACGACGGGCGTGCTGCACTCGAGTTAAAGTTCGATCTTATGAAGAATCTACCTGGATACGATCGATTTCGCGAACGATTTCAAATTTGTCCGGATAAGATCGACGACCAAGAGAATTCCAAAAAGGATCACATTCGAGCATCGATTTCTGAAACAAAACGTTCGCATACGCTCGACGTGACTCTTCAGACCGTCGAACCCGATCTGTCCGAAGTTCTGGAGATCGAGCCGGCAGAATCGATCGTACTTCAGCCGGGAAAAATTGTAAATGTCGTTGTAAAATACAAATCTACGCGCAGGATGCGTCCTTTTGTCGTTAAGATGGCTTACCAAACCAATTCTATGATCCAACCGTTATTTATCTTGCGCGGAAGCTGTATAGGCGCGGAGTTCCGTTTGAACAGGACTTATGTTCCTTTCGGTATAGTCGTTCAAGGTTGTCTCAGCGAGACAAAAATAGTGCTATTGAACACGGGAGATATTGGTGCCAGGTTGGTTTTTATTACCTAACTAATATAATAAGTAAAAAATAAATAAAGAATGTAGGACTTTATACTAATTTAAGAAATTAAGGGACTTTTTTTAATAAAACGCATTCTTATAAATATGCTCTTTTCTCTAACAAATAATTTAAGCGTCTTTCATTTTCTATATACACGGTTCCCATCCGTATATTTTACAAGTATTCTTTTTACATGTAATTTTCATTACTTTAATGCGAGATAAAGATTAATTTATTCAGATTCATTAATGTCATACGACAACGTAATGATCTATCGATCTCCAGATTCAAGTGGAACATGAAATTGCCCAGTGATTTTAGCATCGCCCCTGCGGCTGGCTATTGCTCTTCTGGTATGGACGTCAACTTCGTTGTCAGTTTCCGACCTACTCAGCACGACAGTTTGATCGAGGGCAATGTAAGCGTATACAACTTCTACTCTTGTGTACCCGTGCACACAAATACTCCTTGATCTTCGACGAGAGTCTCGCGTATACCTTCCGCGTACAATATACGCCAAACACAAAAGTGGTTTATTGCGCAACACAGTATATCTCTCGCCATATTTCCACATCGTATTTAACTTTTTGAAGTAACTTTTCCCCTCAGAACTTTAGAACGAGACTCTTGTATACGTGCCTGATATTGTATATATTTCTCGAGACTTTGCTATATTTTAATAAATTCCTTTAAAAGTTATTTTAATATTAATTTCTATAAACGCGTAAAATACATAATAATTGTTATTTTGGAAAAGCTTTTAATACGCAAATTCTATTCTAATTTAAATCTGATATTAATCTTATCTGGCGTGCAAGGAAATACTAAGCAGCGCAAAAATTACATATTTTTACAGTGATATTATATATATATATATATTATATAATCCTAGACAAGAAGAATAGTTTACTTTGTTTTCAGGCAACGCTTGAAATTGAAAAATATGGAGATCTCAGCGTAAGAATTACCGGAGCTAGCTGCAAGCTACCCGACCCGGTTGACACTCTGTTCTTCTCGTGTCGCGTTCGCGAGAAAACAATGAGGTCTCTAAACGTCGAAAACGACACCGCGACTCGTTGGAAATTGAAACCGGAGATTACCGGCGACTATTTCTTCGTCGACGAGGTCTTGCACGTTCCTTCGAAAAAATCTGCTACCTGCGCAGTCACCTACGCCCCTCTAGTCATGAACAGCGAGAATAATTCCCACGAAGTAATTAAAAGAGAACTTGGCTAATTTCGAGTGAAATGATATCGTATAATTTCGCAGTAACGAATAGAACGGCTTTGTAAAATCTACATGAAAGCAACAAGTCGACAAACGTGTAATATTTCCGTAAACTATATCTCAGGGTACGTTGCTTCTAAAGCTGCCGGATGACAAAGCGCCTTTGGTGTACTGTCTTCGAGGACTCAGTCTACCTCCGCAAGTTCTCCAAAGGATTACACGTCAATTCCCGGCAAAGACAAGTACACCGAATTGTTACCTGTCTACAATTGGCTGAGCAGGCAGCAACGATTCGAATGCAAAATTGTGAATACAAACGTCAACGAGCCCGTCGAGGTTTAGAAATTTCCGAGAAATTTAGAACGTTGTGAAATAATTAATTAAATTAATGCATATTAACGCAATAATAAAATTTGTATTTTCTTTCCTTAAATTATTTTTTCAGAATGTCAAAGTATTCACTTTTATCGGCAATAGCAAGATAGATGTGCCGGCGAACGGCCAGCGAGATTATCGCGCAGAGTTTTACTCCTACAAAGAATCGAAATATAATTTTAAGGTAAATTATTAAAAAAATGCAAATAATGTATAAAAGTTATTTTCGAAAAGACTTTTAGGTAATACATAGGTAGAATGCAACTTTCTAACTGTTTTTAAACGTGCTTTCGTTGTGTAAAGTAATATCTTGCAAATTAATTAGAATCACGCGCGTGTACAGGTAACATTCACTAACGAAGAGGGCGAATATCAATTTTATGAACTCCAATACGATATTACAAGACCACAAGAGATCGAGTCGATTAAGTTGGTCACCGCGGTACGATCTCCGGTGTGCCATGCTTTAAGGCTCGATAATCCACTTAAGGAGCAGTATGTAACATATACGGCAAACTGTCAGCATCCCTGCATCATGATCTACGACGTACCAAAGCTTGTGGCACCCTTACATAGCGTTAGTCATCGGATTTTGTCGATAATATGTTGAAAGTTATACCCAATTAAGTTCAATTTTCCTGAAGGTGCATTAAAATATTAACCTTTCCGGTCCGAACTAGCTATATTTAATACGAATAAAAAAATTTGTATTACTTGGAGAAGTCTATGGAGATTCTAAAATAGTTTGCCGATTATAATCGCTATTTGAATGCTTGAAAAATTATGCGATAGGCTACCGCAATACGGCAAAGGGTTAATAATAAAAATTACATCCGCAACTTATAAATTAATTCGTGGCAAACAAATAACAATAACGATCGCCGTGAATGTGACACAGGAAACCATCGGTATTGAATATCGTCCTTTACACCCTGCCGAGGAAACCGCGGTAAACTTGGACATCAACTGCGAGGAGCTCGGACTGTTTCCCTATGAGCTGCGATTGCGAGCGAGACCAGCACCCGCGGAGAAAACGACTCACGTCGTCGCGGTACTCGGCAGTTCCACCACCTTCTCTCTGACTATAAGCAATCACTCCCGAAAGACTGCGGTGTTCGCCATCAAGGTGAGCATAAAACGTTTTCTCTCATAATTTCTTTTTGCCATAACAAAAATCGTTTAG
>JASTWP010003248.1:0-27336 GCA_030770255.1 Temnothorax ravouxi
GTAATTTTTCTTTAATGTAGTATGTTAGTATATAAATCGGGTTTGTCACTTACGAACATGCAAAATAGATGGACAATAAAATTTGGAATAATTTTTTATTGTATATTATTCATTCTTTTCATTAAAGTAATACGTATAATGTATAAAATCAAATATTCTGAATCTCATCGTCACTGTCTGAATCAAATGTAATATTCATCGGCATCTAGAGTTCGTCATCTTTTTTTGCTTTTCGGTTTATTAGAATTATCTGAAAATTCAGAAATGGAGTGAACATCAGAATCAAAACGCTCAGTTGTATCTACAACGTTGTCATCAATATTCTGAAAAATAATCCCGACAGTGTCATGTAACGTCTCTTTACCCGAACTAGTCTCTACAAATCTATCAAAATTATTAAAAGCGACACCCGTAGACAAATTAGGTACGGCCGAGTAAAAACGTCTAAACACATAACGCTCGGCCTCGCTCTTAAAAGTTTGACAAACAGCAAAAAAGTTATCAACATGATTAATAAATTCGGCCACTGCTGTAGCTACAGCGTCCTTGAAGAAATAGAAACGGAGGCAACGTTCACTAGCATGAATGCAAATGAATTATGCCCCGAAGATATACGCCGCGTAATTTACCTAATTTGTCTACGGGTTGTTCGCTTTTAAGGTAGTTCGATGATGAATGGCCGAAGTCAAAACAATGTTTATGATTTTTTTATTTATATAATTATAAAAAAATAGGATTACGCATCGCAAAGCTTCGTAACGACGTAAAAAGACCATTAGTAAGTAATTTTTACGTTGTAGAATAATATTTTGCCTGAAATAGATTAAAATAAAGTGTGTTTAACGCGTCGCTTGACTAGTTTTCAACTTTATTTATTAATTAAAAAAAAACTGTACGGTGGATCGTGTTCATCTTCATCTATAGGCTTTCTCACAGTGCCCAATAAACACACGATGGTATGTTATACGTTGAAATTAAGTATTAACGGGAAGTCTAAATATAATAGATTCAACGTATATCAGCTCCGTATAATTTTAGTTGTGATGTCCAGCTGATACACGTTGTCATAAACTAGATGTATTCGTTTTTTAAACGTTATTCTGCAACTAATTAAAATCGTATTTAATAAACGGATAAACTACGTTTTACAAATACATAATATTAAACAAATATTCACCCGACAAAAAAAATTATTTATTTCGAAATTTTATTACTATTTTTTAACTAAATTTGTTTCTTAAGATGCAGTCTATGATTATAAATATTTTCTCTTAATATTAATTTAATATTCTATAAGTATTTGAAAAAAACACTTACCTTGGTGGGATTCGAACTCGGGACCTCGGGACCTCTGGATCGTGAGCCAACTGCCTTACGTGGTAGACTACTTCTTAATTTAATGTAAGTGTTATATATAGTCTACATAACCAGCGCAAATATATAATTTTTCAAAAATCATCTTAAGAAACAAATTCAGTTTAAAAAGAGTAATAAAATTTTGAATTGGATATATGATATAATATTTCTTATGTTAATGTCGGGTGAATGTCAGAAACCAGTGTCGGCTCATTACGAAATTTTGTGTTCGTAAATATATTTATGAAAAAAGTATATTTATAAAGTTAAAACATCTTTATCAAATCCTTATCAAATCCACTTTATTCTATGCAGAAATTCTTTTGCGCGCGCAATGGAACTAAATATGTTTATTAATCGTGTAATATTTTACTTGTAAAATCATGTGTGTTTATATTATTGACGTTTTAAAGATATAAATTATACCATGTATACAATGGAATTTTCTAAATATTTATAAATGAGATTTTTTTCATAAATTATATACGTTTTTAATAAACATTTCTTTGATTACGTAGATATACGATTTTAAGAAATAAAATAGACATAAGTACATTCTAGAAATTAAACCTTTCTTTTTATATATTTATATACTATTTTTTAACGCATAAAATCCGTTGTGTATTATATAAACATAATAAAAACGGATATCAGTATCGTATATTATACGATTGTATATAAATAAATATTTCGTATACACATATACTATTTTTCAACGCATAAAAGAGATTTTTTTCATAAATTATATACGTTTTTAATAAACGTTTCTTTGATTACATAAATATACGATTTTAAGAAATAAAATAAACGTAAATACACTCTAGAAATTAAACCTTTCATTTAGTATATTCATATACTATTTTTTAACGCATAAAATACGTTGTGTATTATATAAACATAATAAAAACGGATATCAGTATCGTATATTATACGATTGTATATAAATAAATATTTCGTATACACATATACTATTTTTCAACGCATAAAAGAGATTTTTTTCATAAATTATATACGTTTTTAATAAACGTTTCTTTGATTACATAAATATACGATTTTAAGAAATAAAATAAACGTAAATACACTCTAGAAATTAAACCTTTCATTTAGTATATTCATATACTATTTTTTAACGCATAAAATACGTTGTGTATTATATAAACATAATAAAAACGGATATCATTATCGTATATTGTACGACTGTATATAAAACATTAAAATTAAACGTTTATCTTTTATACTTATACCACTTTTATACTAATTTTACGTTTAATAAATGTTTAATAAACCATCATGTGTTTATTGGGTGTCCTCTTTCCATCGATATATATTGTTCGGACATTTTTGGCAAAAGATTTTTCGCAAACTCGTGTTATTCATAGGAAAATAACCTCTTTTCCTATTAGACCAATGTTAAAATTATTAAAATCACTTAATTTTGAAATTTAATATCTTGAGAACGAGACGGTGAATTATCTTTTTTTTGGACTTAATCGATTCAGGAAAGTTCCTTCTTTCGATATAAAAAATAAAACCTATCACTTTTGGCAAAAGTTGTTCATCATCGAACTACCTTAATGCTCTTGAATATTCTTATTCTCATTTAGACGACTGTGTCATGAGTCACAGCAGCAGTGTAACGCGATATTTATTCAGCGGACCACCTAAGAATTATTCTCCGTACGATGCCGAGTCACTCTGATTCTCCGGCACGGTCTTTTCGACGATCGATACTCTAATTTCAAAGACAATAACTATATGCACCTTCGGTTTATATTTCAGTTCGAGAAGCTTCTATTCCATGACATTTTGACCTTAGCTAAGCAGTCGTCATCCCTGGCGCGTTCTTTGTCTCGTGTGGGTATAAAAACCCGTAGAACTTACGGCGCGTCGCCATTCGTCAACAGTGTGTCAGTAGGTTAAGATCTGTCATCGATCGATATTGTGATGGTCAGTTCTCATTCACGCGCGGGCTATCCAACACTATACGAGCGAGAAAGTGTTGATAGAGAATTCACGTAAAAACGCCCGCGTTCCGAGTTCACTTAAATTCAAATACATTTGTAAATTATGTCACTCTTTAATTTCGGCATTATTTTTGGTTGTTAAATAAACTATTGTGTTACTTCACGCTTCCGGTGTTAGTAGTCTCTCACGCATTATCCCTTCCTGACTCACACGCGCGCGAACAAACCGAAAAGCAAAAAAAGACGACGAACTCTAGATACCGTGACATTTGATTCAGACAGTGACGATGAGATTCAGAATATTTGATTTTATACATTATACGTATTACTTTAATAAAGAATGAATAATATACAATGAAAAATTATTCCACATTTTATTGTCCATCTATTTTGCATGTTCGTAAGTGACAAACCCGATTTATATACTAACATACTACATTAAAGGAAAATTACCGTGTGCGCACTGCAGCAAAAGAGCGTCGTGGGCGCTCTTAATTTTTAGTTTCAGAGCAGTGTAAGAACTCGTTTGGTCCGCGTTCAAGCCGTAAGAATTTTTTTCGTATATTCGTATTATTTATAGTTCAAACTTACCTCTCATATAAATTTCAAAGTGAATAATATTGACATCACCCTCGTGAAATATTACATTGTTTACAACCTGTAAGAACAATTTTGTCCCGCTTGCCAGGTGTAAGAAACGTTTTTTCATAAATTATTTATTAAAAACTAACTAGCAAATAAGTTTCAAGGTGAATAAAATTTGACACACCCTCTGCTTTTTTTTCCACTCCCCCGCAGGGGTTGTCCCACCCTCCAGGTGTAAGAAATGACTTTTCAATATTAGAAGGATGTACTCTATCGAATATATAGGGTTTCCCGGTGAATAAGATTTGACACAAATTTTGTGTTACGGGCTCCCGGTCTATTATTAGTTTCTATGTTACAACCTATTAAATCAAATAAATCTTTTTTTGAATAACAAAAGTGCTTGATTTAATAAATCACTTTATAGTATTTTAAAAAATATGTCTTTGAATTTAAAACCATCTTTTTAATCCATAATAAATATTTCTTAGAATTAAATCAACCACATTCAAAGAAATTTATTTTTTTGTGTTTAATAAATTTTTTTCTCAGTGTGTTAAATCTGCAGATTAGATTATCCCAGTACTTCAAAGAAAGTACAATCATCAGAAGAAAATGGATATGATTCAGAACAGCATCATGTTTGCGAAGATAGAGATCATTGTCACGAGTCATCAAAAGAATTTAATCCGTCGACGAGTGCACAAAAATTTATTGCGAATTTAAGGATATTGTCCAGTTTTACCGATACAGCTCTAACTGCTGTAACAAATGCAGCATAGCACGGAGAAAAAGTTACGGTTGCTACAACCATGATGTAATAAAACAAGGTGTGTTCTTGCGCAGCCATTTTTTCCAGCCGAGAGGTTTGTTCTTTTCAATTGCATTGGTACTGCACTGGTTCTGAACTAGAACTGGCGATTACAGCAGACATATTTTGTAGTGCAAGAATACTGAGAGGAAGGAAAAGAACGCCACAGTGCAAGAATCAACATGGCGCAACACGTAATTGAAGACGTTGATTTATCAGACGAAGAAATTTTGTTTTACCACCACCACCACCACTGTTATTGTACGCAGAACCTATCTGGGATGAAGATAATGATGGTAATTACTATTATTTCATGTGGCAAAATTGATTAATGTTAACAAAATAAATATCATCTACAATCTAACCTAATATAATTATATTTCAGATCATAACGAGTTACGAATAATACATCCAATTTTTGGAATAATTTAAATAATTATTATTCCGATTACTAATTGCTGGACTATCCTACTCATTATTGAGTTTTCTCTCCGACAAAATTAGCTGTTTGCCAGCAATGCATTTATTTTTATAAATCTACTGCATGTGTAATTTTATACAATTTTCAATATTATTTTGTGCTCTTTTTGTTATTGCCATTTTCCTGAATTAGTGTCTTATCTGCTAAATTAAGAGTATTAACTAAACTATAAAGTTAGCCAAAAAGTATAAATGTCGACATTTTTAATAAGAAAAAGTAAAAACTATTTTTTAATATGTAGGAAACTTTATTAAACAATGTATTAATTTTTTTCAAAACCTTTTGCCATCTGGTGGGCAGCTTTATAACTCCATTCTCGACTCCCATCTTTTTTCGACACAAAATGTTAATAGGGTAGATCTCGGTCATAGGGTAGATCTCGGTCGGTGCGAGGAGAGACAACGGAGACGAAAGGGTTTATAATCGAGAAGTTGTGGATAATCGAAGTCTGCGACACGTTGATGGCAAGCAACCGACCGAGAACAGATTAATTCTGTCGGATTAGCAGCTTTGCGTTATGAATGTACACATAACTCTTTTTGCATTTTTATTTTTGAGCCAAATTCGATTATAACAACTTAATGTCATTGTACAACCGGTGCAATTATGAGTCAGTTTTTTATTGCTGAACTGGCTGCACTAGTTCAGAGTTTATCTTTTTTACTCCACACATTGGAAGGAAAAAGATAAACTTTGAATTGGTGCAGTTCAGCAATAGAAAACAGACCTCCCCATTTCTCATGTCGTGTTTTTGCCGATTTTCTTTATTTAAAATATGTGACAGAAAGCTGACAGATGGCGTAACCAACATCGTTTTAGCTGCTTGGAAGAAACTAGACTTTTGTATTTTGCACAATAAAAAAACTATCAATTATCTCATATAAAAGGTTTTTTTTTTCAATTGTTATCAGTGTTAAATGTAGAATAATTTATAGTCTTATAATTAAGAACTTACGTGTACGTGTATGATATTATTTTCGAGACTAAATTAGTAACTTTAGAAGGATTAATTGATTGAACAGCTTTTTCGGTTCTTCTTTTCTATAGATAATTGATGTCAAAAAGTTTCTCGTAATAATTATATAGATACTAAATATGTTGAATACTAAAATGCGCTTAATATTTCTATTAGATGGTGTTCTAAATATTAATTTAGATTATATTTCTATGTAACTGTTTTTTATTTAAAAGAGTTAATTTATTATATAAATTCCATTTATATATTACCGACTGAAGACGTATTATTTAATTCTTTTGCCTGGAGCAGGATGGTGCTGTCAAAGCTCAATTTTACTACAAGTATAGGTCAGATAGCGTTGCCTAAGATCTTTTCTAATAATATTATATGTATAATATATGTATATACAATAAAAAAGTATTTATATACGTATAATTGGAGGCTATTAATATGATTCAGCATGATTGAATTTATAATTTACACTTCGTAAAAACTCACCGAATCTTTCTATTCTTTACGAGCATCATTGTTAAATCGTACAATTTTGTTATATGATAAATGAAAAAGTATATTTCTTAGCTATTATAGCGTTAACCATTGAACGTAAATCATTGCTTCGGAAAATGTTATTTTAGCTGAGTACTTGGTACTTGTACACATACATGCTGCATGCAATATCTGTATCCCAAAACAATTCATTCGATACGTTACGATACATATACGATCAATAGCCGCGAAAGTTGGTTTTGTAAAAAGTGTAACCGATAACTATAAATACATTCGAAATGTTGACATATAGGATAATCTTTTTGAATATAGAGAAGAGAGGGGAAAGAAAAAAGGATGGAAGACGGAGAGATTGTGTTTTACGGGATTATAAAAATATACATATATAAATCCGTGACAGGCGTTTTTACAAATTTATAATCGACCACTGAGGTCGTATTAAAAATGAGCGATAAGGCATGCATATAGAGAGCAATGAGGACGTTTTTATTTTTAATTGCTTAGAATAAATTTGCTTAGAATAAATTGTTAGATGTTGGAGCTCACGATATTTGCGTTTGCATATTGCGAGTATACGATCGCTATATTTTTCTTTATGGATGGATATGCGAGTGTAAATTTACTGTGTATCAAGTTTGTAATTTCTTAGGAGAACAATAAATATATTTTATCTTATATATGTGTATAAAAATATAAAAATATATACTAATATATATGCGTAGGGAAGACCGGGGCTATCTGTCTACGGGGGATATGTGTCCACAGTACTAATATATCTCAAGTTTTAAGAGACATATGTCTCTACCATTGTAACAAGTAGTTGAAAAATGCCCTACGTAAAGATATTTAAATGTTGTTTGTTTTCTTGCGATGCCTCTCGCAGACGCTATATACGTTAAAAGAAAAGCGAAAACAATTATATTCACATTTTTCGACGGTCAAAAAATTTGCTGTGCGACAGTAGTTTAACTCAAATTAAAGTAAGCAATTCACAATATCATCAATTAATATATAGTTACCAGGTGTGAGAAGCGTCAAATCTTAATTCCGCATTATCTAAAATTGGCAACATGTTAAAGACTGAAAAACGTGATCGGGACTATCTGTCCTATTTTTGATGGGGCAATGTGTCCACACTTCAATGACGAATTGTTCTTTTATAAATATATAATGGTGCGTAACTACAAAAAAAGATTTTCCTTAAGACGGATAAGGTAGACATATCCAATAAAATTATATTTAGAGCGATTAAAAGAATAAAAATTGAGCGAGAATCTTTTCGTAAAAACAGCGTTAGACTTTGGAATAAATGTTCGGGCTCTCACTCGCTACTGTAAAAAAGTGATCTACGAGCAACTATTTGATCCTGCGATTCAAGAATCGTTACCAAATTTTTATTTTAAAAATACACGTCAAGTTAAATATATAAGTTTGTCTTAAATTATTGAGTATTTTCTATTTCAAACGCTGCCGAGGATAAGTAAAGGCCCCAAATAAAAAAAAAGATTAAAGAATTTAGGGACAAAAGAAACTCATCACATTGATTTTGCAACGGACTCAAAATCAGTTTGATGCCACCGTATATAAAAAAAGTCAGCTCTACGCAGGAAACTTGTCAAAAAATCTACGCAAAGTGCCTACTACTTCTCTGACTCTAACAACTAGGCAGTTTTTTCAATATTATATATTAATAATAAATAATATTATAAATAAGTATAAAAATTAATATAAATAATGTGTTTTTTATTATGTGGACAGAGAGCTCCCTCGAATGTGGACAGATAGCCCCGCATATGGAGGCTATCTGTCTACGCTTTACTTGTCCACTTAAAAAATTCGCCTCTTTAAAATGTTAAAAGATCAACGATTCTAATTATGTGTTTTTTTTTAATAGCAAGGTTGAAAGGTTATACCATTAAAATTTTAGCCAAATATCTTTATTAGTTTGTTAGTAAACTTGAAAAAAGCGTAAGTGTGGATGTGGATACATAGCCCCGGTCTCCCCTATATATTAGATTAACTGATAATAATCTATATACACAAAATTTCTAAATAACATTAAAAAACTCAAAACTTCGTCAAATTACTTTCTATAATAAAATATAATAGATTGTTATTTATTAATAATAGTTAAAATTCTAGAAAATACTGATTAAAATAAAGATAAATTTTATTTAGGTTTAAGTAAGGAATAAAATTTGCCTTAGCTCTTTTATTTCCTGGAATTAACTTAATTAGACTACAGTTTCAAGTTTGTGGTAAGAAGATAATTATCTTCTCTATCTCTAAAATTCTATAAAGAATAAATTATCGTGTAACGGGTCCAAGCTTTTTATACATTTTATACACTGTTATAATAATAATTGTAATTATTAAAGTAATATTATTAGTATACGTCTCAACTAATTAGTAAATCTGCGAAAATGTCTATAATGATTCGGAATTTAGGTCTTGTGTGCTTTGGCATTTATACAACGGATGATTACATTTTAACCCTCGTCTGTAGTGGATATACTCCGTCCGTTCTGTTATATGTCAAATAATCGTTTGTTTTATCTCTCCCTTCTTGATCAACTAAAACGTATTGTATATTGCGAAAAGAATAAAAATAAATTGGTGATATATTAGACTCTGTGACATATACAATTACAGAAAGAACAAATTGAGCGATAAAAATTGTTTCGCCAAATTATAAACACATTTCTTTAAAAACGAAGACTAACGAGAAACTAACTAAGAAATCTAACATTTAAATTTAACATTGTATGTAATGTGTGTGTGTGTGTGTATTTGTTAATTCTACCATAATTAAAGAATATTTTATTCATTTAACCACCGCGTGGTGTCAAAGTAATATTTAATAAATTTGAAAAAAAGAATAGGCATAAAAATGCATAATTTCAATTAGCATAACAATATAATTAACATCTAATATTTGGTGAAAGAAAGAGCAAACTGATCAAAAAAAGTCGGATATAAATAATTAAGTAATAGGAACAATAGAAATAAATTAGTGTTTTAAATTTAAAAAAAGGGAGTATTTATTTACATTTAGAACTGTGATAGTTAATTCTTAATGATCGTCCTCGGTTCGCTCTAATTATCCAAAATTATCTGTCTATAAAATAAGTATCATATTCTTTACCTTGTATTATGTACTTGATTATGTATGTATTTTTTTGTGTGTAAGCATCCCTATTTCGGGACATCGACACGCGTAGCAGATGGCGCCGCAAATTTCCCCCGTTTCGTTCGCGCGTATCTAGCCCCATCCATTCCTGGCCGCGCGGCACTGTCGACCATCGGAGATCCTCAGTACAAAACCACCCCCGGAGCTAGCGGTGGTTTATCGCCAGCTGGTGGGCGATGGTACGCGGATACATCGCGCGACTCGGCCAATACGCTACCAACGTCTCTTTATCAATCAACTTCGCCGGAAGTGCCATTTTCAGTAGGTGAAGCTACTTCTTCAATTGAAGAGATTTGCCGAAAGTGTCGGGGCGCGAATTGCCAAACCGCGAGTTTTTCGATTTTGTTTTGCCGCGTTTTTCAGAGCTTCGTTTCAGCGATCGACGATGGAAAACGAACATTTAAAGATTATTTTCCAGATAGTTTCGTCTTGTGCGTGTTGTTAAAAATGACGAAATCGTTCCAAGAAACGGCTTGTTTTATTAAAGAAAGTGGACGAGATGCGAGTGCGAACTTCAGTTCGTCAATTCGACTTCTCATTTGGCGGTAAGCGGCGAATATATGAAACGCGTGGCGTGATGCCTACTGCAATTCAAAAACTCGATTATCGTAATTTTGTGTTACTTTAACACACTCGTTCGAAATATTCAGTGCAATTGTGGCTTACAGAGTACTTTGAATGTTTGATGTAAAGTCGCGCTCCTTTAACGTGCGCCAACATATGGAACTGAAAACACAAGACAGTTAGAGACTATTTTAAATTGGCTCACAATGTCGGTTGCCAAACGTTTATTTTCAATGAGATAAATGACACTCTGTCAAGGTGGAATATAATGTGCTTGTTACGTCGATTACGTCGACCGGTACAGAATCCATTATTATCTTAACGTTCTCAGATCCGAACTTTTCGCTATACAAATGCAATAAACGTTCCGATATTTCAGATAACGATGTCACTTTTGGGTCCTTATAAATGTATTCTTGACCATTCTTTTCCTCAAAGTACGCCTAGATAATAATACATGTGTCAATCAAATTTTTTTAATTATAAAAATATACGCTCTTTGCTGATGATATATCTTACCATGCCAAAGAATGCCACTCTGTAAAACCTCCCGAGCAATCTCTTTCCAGTTCGTGTTACCTCCACAATTTTATTACAAGCTTGCGCCAAATGCGAGTAACAGTTAGCCAAAGCTTCGTAATTTCTCTTCTTTTCATATATAGGAACTATTAAACGATATAAATGCTCAAGCAATTCGAAGGGCTCGGCCTTCTCCAATGTGTCGGCACAAATTTCCAATTGCTCAAGAAGTAAACTTTCGTTATAGTGAATATCCTGAATGCCTGAAACAAGATCGATATTTCTTGTATCTGTTCTCAATTCAGATGTATACACGACACGATAAAAATACAACCAAAATAGTACAAATGATAAACGTAATGCAATAAAACAAACATACAAATCTCACCAGCATCAAGTTTGAGATTACGCTCGTCCTTCGATATGTTCACAGATATTTGATCGAAAGCCTCTGCGCCCCACGGATGAATTTTCCGCAATTTTAGATATTCAGCCATTAATGCCGCGATATGTAGTTGACAACAAGCAGCCTTAGAATGAAAAACGCGTGTTGACATCCATTATGTAAGAGCCTTACGCAATATATTTTTATATAAAGTGCATCTTTGTCGAGATAATTTGTAAAAATGAGTACCTCGGAAAAATTGCCATCTCTAGCGTGGTTCCTAGCCATCGTTTCCAGCCAGGTATGCCTCAATTCGGGCGTGCTGGCGTAAGAGTTAGCCAAGCTATGTTGCAAATCGACCAGCATCTCAGGATCGTTATTATGCTCCCGCATTTGCAAGGTTGCCATTAAAACCGTTCGTATTCTTTTATTGAGGTCCTTTACTTCAACTGGGAAACCTGTGCCCTTCATAACTGTATCAGAAGAGGCGTAACTGTTGATTAACGACAACGATTCTTGAAATCGTGAATTGTTCAGACCGATTACATTGCCCAACATTTGAGACACTGAAATTATCACCTATAGAGAAATAGTAAGACGTGTTTAAAGCTTGTACAATTCAGTTAAAAATCAACGATAATGACTATATAAAGATAAGTGGCGTTAAATAAACTAGACTTGAAGATTGTGTTCTAGAAGAGTATTGTACCTGCAAATGTACTCTAGTCAATCCTTTCCTACTAGTAAACTCAAAATTACTTCGCATGAGCAAATACAGCAAAGCGCAGGACTCCTGCCTTATGGAACTCAATTTGCTGTTACAGCAACGCAGCAGCTCATAACACAAACGTCCGCAAAGCACAGCATTGCCTGTAAAGAAAAAAAATATATTCAAGCTTTGTGCATGTTTTACATGTGCCTATCATACATGCTCTCTACCATCGAAGAGTAGTTATGTATTCATTCTCATTCTTTACAAATAAAACTTTTTTGAAGCTTTGAAAATTAACAATTACCTTGGAAAAGCGCGACGGAATAATTATTCAAAAAAGCTCGTAGTCCAGCGAAAACGTGACGTAATAAAGTTTCGGACTGACCGACTTGAAGAAACGACAAATAAATATTGAAAAACTTTCGCATGACTGCGTTGTCACCTTCATTTGCCAAGAAAACATCCTGCAAAAAATGAGCTATGTTAACGTTTTATGGTCATAAGCTTCTAGCTATGTTTTGATTTGTCAATTTGGATAAAAAATGCCATGTGTACTATATTTATATTTAAATTTATATATTTTAATCTTCAAAATCTATGTGAACTTATATTGGTTTCTTGACTTTCTTAAGGTCCCTTACTTTATACTATTCAAATTTATATTTATTAAGATCTTGTTGCCTAAATTGGTCAATCAATGTTTTAATCTTTTTGTATATTATTATATATTTTACACATAAAATCAAAAAAATGAAAAAATTTGTGATAAAGTAAACATGATTACTTTAAAATGAATACAGAAGAGACCCAAGCAATCCAACGCAATTAGCCCAACTTCCGTTGCCATATTTGCCTCCAGTAAAGCTTGATATACTTTGCCGCAATCATTTTCAACCAGATTCTCTCTAGTAACTGTATTGTGAGGTTGCAACGTGCTGGTAGCGGGACTTTCAGTGGTAAAGTCTGGCGGTGCCATTCTGGCGGGTAAAGTCATTGCTTTGACAGTGCGGGGCTTTCCAATATTATTCGCAGCATTCGCGGCTATTTGTCTCTTACCGATATACTTGAAATGATGTAAGCTCATCCTGAAAGCAGAAGAAAACAAGGTTGTTCATGTAAAATCTAGTATGAGTATACTAAACACACATCGATACATTTTATCATACAATGCATTCGTATAATAAGAGAATATCGCCATATTTTCTCAAAAAACAGGCAATATTTCTATTATTTACTACACCGTCAGTTTTGCTACTTACTCGATTACTGTGAAGAAGTTCAGTATTTCCGTATCGTTGCACTGTTGCCACCAGGCGATCACCTGATGATCACCCAGGTACTTGACAATGAATAGGAAACAAAGTAGTATATCATTCACTTCCGAGGGCTGCAATTTATCGCACCTGGGCGACGATTGCGTCACACTCAAAGTACGCGAATGTATGTTTCTCTCGCCCGTTCCGTTTTCCGGCAATTCTCTGACGATGGCGGTCTCTGGGGAAATGTTGGACTGTGACGCACCGGACACCGTCGATGTATCAGATTCAACGCTAGTGCAAGAATATCCATTTACCAACCCTTGACCCGCGATAGCGGCAAAGTAGGTAGAATCTCGCAGATGCATAAACGATCTTATAGGCGATTGAGTGTCCAGGTGAAGAGTCAGTCTGCGTAACATCAAAATTTCTCTTTGACTTAATTTCTAACTTTCAATTAATTAATAATTATCTATTGTATTATTAATATTGTTTTATTAATATACCTGTGAATAGATTTTGGTGTACCCGCGGTAGTGGAACTGGCAACGGTATCCTTCGCTGTCAGAAACGAACTGCTGGTCGACACTCTGTTAGTGCCATTCTGCTTGATCTCTATCTTGATCTCGTTCTCCTCTACCGACTGCAGCCGATTAGTCCAGTCATTTTAGGTTTTCTGTGCAAAAAAATTAGAAATTACTTTTTTTCTTTTTTAATCGCTTTATTTCGTTGTTTTAAATAACATATTAAAAATCGAGAACGATATCGGCAGGGCTAAAAAAGTTATTCAAGGTCAAAGGTCACAAAAATCAGTTTTTTGCGAAAATCTCGTTTTATATGGCTCGGAGGTCAATTAAGGTGGTTACAAAAAAGAAAGATCATGAAATTCTCTACAAAAATGGTTCTATTCATTTTTCACGTACGATAAACCGTTTGCGAAATACAAAGTGACGAATGTGTACGTCGAGCGTTGTATCCACTTCCGCACCACCTTTGAGGTAAGATACAAAGGCGCGTTTTTTTTTACATGATGTCCCTAGTAGGCCTAATCCATGTCAAATGTAAAAAAATTACGTTTTTTAATTTTTCTATTTTTTTTTCATTTAATCTTTATCTTCATCATTTAAAAGAATTATGTTTCATCGTCTTCTTCATGAATGTCATGTATTTCTATTTCATCAATAGGTTCTTCTAGTTCTACATCTTCGTTATCTTTATCATCTTCACTCGTGTTTGTTAATAAAAGATCAGTAGGATCAATCTCATCATACTCAGTGGAATAATTATCGAACGTATTAGCAGCAGAAGCTTCAGGCATGGCATTAAGACATGATTGTCCATGACAGTTGCCGCATACAATGGAGCAAGATAATCCGATTTTCCTGCATCCGCAGTTTGCACCGCATCCTTTTGTACAATTGCAAAAAATAGTATTAAGAATACTGTCCGGCGCAGGTGGTAACAATGTTGTAACGGGCTCCAAAATATTGTTATTTAAGATTCCAGCCCCACTGTTGTGGATCTATATCTTTTCCCAGCCATGTTTGGACCTGGTAATATACACGGTACAGGTGTTGTTGAGCTGCTGCAGTTGTAGGTGGAAGCGATTGTAATTTTACAGCAGTATTGAACGTAGTCGATTTCGCAAAACTCAAGTACCGATAGTTATCAAGAGATGTTTCCGACTTAGGAGCTCCATACATCGCCAAAATTATCCGTACTCCATTCTCAAATATAAGTTGTTGAGAGCATCTTGTGATGATATTTTATTGCTACATGCAATAAACCGGATGTGATATTACTTCTGCTCTATTTAATAAGGAAAACTTAAAACAATAAAAAATCTTTGAAAATCGTCCTGATTTATATCAAGCTACAGAAGTTTTTCAACAAGAAAATTGCTCTCAACAACTTATATTTGAGAATGGAGAACGGATAATTTTTGGCGATGTATGGAGCTCCTAAGTCGGAAACATCTCTTGATAACTATCGGTACTTGAGTTTTTGCGAAATCGACTACATTCAATGCTGCTGTAAAATTACAATCGCTTCCACCTACAACTGCAGCAGCTCAACAACACCTGTACCGTGTATATTACCAGGTCCAAACATGGCTGGGAAAAGATATAGATCCACAACAGTGGGGCTGGATCTTAAATAACAATATTTTGGAGCCCGTTACAACATTGTTACCATCCTGCGCCGGACAGTATTCTTAATACTATTTTTTGCAATTGTACAAAAGGATGCGGTGCAAACTGCGGATGCAGGAAAATCGGATTATCTTGCTCCATTGTATGCGGCAACTGTCATGGACAATCATGTCTTAATGCCATGCCTGAAGCTTCTGCTGCTAATACGTTCGATAATTATTATTCCACTGAGTATGATGAGATTGATCCTACTGATCTTTTATTAACAAACACGAGTGAAGATGATAAAGATAACGAAGATGTAGAACTAGAAGAACCTATTGATGAAATAGAAATACATGACATTCATGAAGAAGACGATGAAACATAATTCTTTTAAATGATGAAGATAAAGATTAAATTAAAAAAAATAGAAAAATTAAAAAACGTAATTTTTTTACATTTGACATGGATTAGGCCTACTGGGGACACCATGTAAAAAAAAACGCGCCTTGTATCTTACCTCAAAGGTGGTGCGGAAATGGATACAACGCTCGACGTACACATTCGTCACTTTGTATTTCGCAAACGGTTCATCGTACGTGAAAAATGAATAGAACCATTTTTGTAGAGAATTTCATGATCTTTCTTTTTTGTAACCACCTTAATTGACCTCCGAGCCATACAAAACGAGATTTTCGCAAAAAACTGATTTTTGTGACCTTTGACCTTGAATAACTTTTTTAGCCCTGCCGATATCGTTCTCGATTTTTAATATGTTATTTAAAACAACGAAATAAAGCGATTAAAAAAAAAAAAAGTAGGTTACTAATTTTTTTGCACAGAAGCCATATTTTCGTCTAAAATGACTGGACTAGATGCAAATTCTCCAATACAATGCCAAGCCATGGTATGTAAATCGATGCTATTCTGCTCAGTTGACCCTGAAATAATTAGGATTCAAAATGTGAAATACCTATCAATAAATTATATGAGAAGAAAAATGATCATTCCCAATTTTTTCCAACAATGCAATTCCTTAAAGACTGCTAAGAGCAGCTTGTAATCATAAACTTTTAAAAGTCGCACCTTATTTTGATATCTATCATCTAACTCGTGTTTCGCCATTAAATCCCGTAAAGTACCAATGGCGACCTTACGGATCTGCACGATTTCGTTGAGGGAAGTCCTAACTTCTTGCATCAGAAGACCAGCCAGGAAGTGGTGCTTACAAAATTCCTCCGTGAGACAATACTCGTTCATTAAATCTATCATCAAATAAGCACTTCACAGTTTTATCTGCTTTTAATATAGTATACTATCTCTAATTGTGTAATGTAACTGAAATAATGGTGCTATAAGTGCGTATATAATACAGATGAGCAGAAAATATATATAAGATTTCAGTGCATAATCCTATAAAAATACAAAAAACGTGTAGAAATGTATATTTCGATCTGAGAAACCTCAATGCTTGAATCAATGATGCTTTTAAACTGATTAATTATAAATTATAACTAGCATTAACTATATATTGCTACAAAAGAGAAAATATGTAACGGATATTTGCTATAAACGAGAACATACACATAACACACATATTTGTGTACGAATATAATTATAAACGTACCAACGTCGCATTCTGGTTCACTTTCACAATCAGTGTCATTCTCAGTATCTTTTGAACACGCGAAACAATTAAGTCACAATAAATTAGTATATTTTCACCGTAATCCTTGTGTGTATCGATGATATAAGAATTTACGGTTAAGTTTAAGCAACCCCCCCCCCCCTCGGGAGGGGGGGAGTGATAGCCTATATTGTAGCGCTTGACGAGAGGAGTTGAGTGGTAGTAGTCTCCCTTCTTAACTCCCACCCGTTGGACCCCTAGAGGGAAAAATGTAAAATAATTTAAAAAATAAATATTTGTATATAAAAATAAATAACCTCGGTTCGCGTGAAAAGTGTATGCATGGACTTTTCATGCGTCTACCGCACCTCCCCCGAAAGCAGGGGGGAGGTGGGGGTGGACCTCGGTTCGCGTGAAAAGTGTATGCATGGACTTTTCATGCGTCTACCGCACCTCCCCCGAAAGCAGGGGGGAGGTGGGGGTGGACCTCGGTTCGCGTGAAAAGTGTATGCATGGACTTTTTCATGCGTCTACCGCACCTCCCCCGAAAGCAGGGGGGAGGTGGGGGTGGACCTCGGTTCGCGTGAAAAGTGTATGCATGGACTTTTCATGCGTCTAATTAAATTACTGATTTATTTTTATATGACAATGTGAGGATTGTACGTAACAAATATTAGTTTTGCACATTGTTTGCTTGTATAAGATTGATACACTTACTCCAGTAACTTGTAAAGAAAAAATGAAATAGTATTATTGTAATACTAATAAATACTAAAAGAGTAAAATTAGAATATTATGTTAATACTGAAACACTAAGAGTACGTTGTTACAAAATATGTTATATGACATGTTTTGGATTATAACCTAACCTAACCTACTACATTAGTCGTTTTGTCTTCCAATACTCAAAATAGCTGCTATAGCCTTATTTAAAAAATAAATTAATAGTAGTCGCATTGGTTCAATGATAAATGCAAGAATAATTATTAATTTATATTCAATTATATTTTAAAGGCTATTAATTTGTATTAATTTATATTAATATACATATAACTAATTTATATAACGTTCCTAACTACGTTTGTGTTTGTCATGCATTAAATCATGGGAGCTTGAAAAAATATGTACATATATTAATATAATTTAATTATATTCAATAACTTTACATTCGTAGTTGTAGGTAATATTATCAGTACAAAATTCCTTTTTCAAAAAAGGTAAAAAAAGTGCTAAGTCACGCGATTCAAAATCAAAATAGTGGTAGCTTTATATAGTTTACAATATGTATTATCTGTGAAGTCATGTGATATTATTTACCTTTAAAAATTGTGAAATCTTGTTAATTCGTTTGTCTCAAAATGGCATTACTCTAACTTGGTCATTAAGTATGGCATAATCACGTCTAATAACATCTTGATCTTCTCGTGATAATCTTTTGAGAATCGCTCGTTTCTATGCATCTAGGAAAAAATAAATTAACTGCTCAAGTAATTAATTTTTATAAGAGACAGATTAATAATTTATTTTGGTAAATATACAAAATACTTCGAAAAATGAAACAATATTTAATTATAATAATAATCCTACTCTATCGATATTAATAGTCGCCAAGTTTCAAGTTAAAGTAATCTCGAAGAATTTACCTTTATCCTAACCAGTACTCAGTAGATATTGCGCCATACTCTTGATCATTATTTCGAAAAAGAAACTCGAGTGATGCATGAATTTGTTCACAACCAGAAAATCGGTATTGCTCGGTTGTAGCAAAGTTGGCAAATGCTTCGCCAGTTGCTCGTGAACCGCGACGTTACCATTTCGTAGAGGAGGCAGTACAAACACGAACTAGAATCAGAGAACTAAGGTAGAATCAGACCAATCGCAAAATATATAAACCAAAGTTTCAATATTCAAGAGCTAATAAAACTGGAAATTGAATATTTATCCTTTAAACATACTCTAGATCCTACCTTGATGTACGCTTGTAGAATTTCCTTACGCCCGGCTTCGTGCACCATGTTTATAAAATGTATTAAGACTCTGATCACGTATAATCCGACTTCTTGGCTGGTATTGCACGTCAACAACACGAACAGTTGATTCAATATAGTTGGGAGAAACGTGATAACGGTGACTAGTTGAACCGCGTGTGCAGCCTTCAGGATTTTGCACGTTTCCGAATCCGAGGGCGACGCCGAGGGCTTTGTGTCCAAGATGCGTTCAGCGTGGACGAACAGATTGTGCAGATGAAGGTCCCGCGTGAATACCGTCGAAATTAATTGGAAAGATACCGTGAAGATTGGTCGTTGGGAATCAATCCAAGTGATATCCGGCCCTGCGTTCTACCGAAAACATACAAATCACCCTCATGTCGTCCAAACTATGTCATTAATTGACACAATACCAATGATCGATCTTACTCTTACCCCTTTCCCTAGTTCAAGGGGTTGTATGGATAAGTATCCCGACGGTAAATGTGCGTCGCTACAGGCAATACCTGGATATTCGATTCTATATCCACGTTCAGGTCTGCACAAAGAAAAATATATTTTTCTTCTTTCTATTTTTCTTACCATCGTTCAAATATTATAAGATATAACAAAATATGCTAGTAGTTTAAATGCTCATCGATTATTGATTTATCGAGTCTCACCTTCCTTTATGCAGCAAAGGCGCCCATGCATAGCCGACACAGTTTTCAACGCCGTTCTCTTTCTTTTTGTTCATATCGCAACTTATGTGATAAAAGGAGAATAGTATATGGTGTTTTGCGTGCAATTTCGTGGGTAGCTTAATCTTGATTTCTTCATACCAAGAAGGCACTGCGCTGTGATGTAACACGGCGCACGACGCTCGTAAGCATAGTAACGGCGAACCCGGTCTCCCATAAATCGCCTATTAGAAATAGTAGAAAGAAGATGAAGCCATTTAGATCCCTTAATCTTCAAATAAGTTGATTTTTTTATCACATACTCGTAAAGGCTTGACGTTTTCGCCGTCTTCGTCGCGGAGTTCCATGATGCACGCTATGTTCCTAGCTCGGGTAAACATTTTTTGACTGTCGAAATTGAGTGTCTGAGGATACACGTACAGATGATTGACATACGTCGTGTACGGATGCACATCCTTCTCGGAAGTGCTCTCGAATTCGGCGACCTCGATTGTCGGCTCCGCCGTTGGTGGGATCGGAAATGGCTTTAACGGTGCCAGGCAAGTCGACAATGTATCTAGAAATCGTATTTTATGTATCATATATCTGGAATCGTTCGAAACTATTGACTACAATTTCTCTTTTCGTAGTTAGAATTATTAAAAGCCTTTTTACTTATTACGAGAAATTCAATTAAATTACTTAGAATCAAGTTACAAAAATTGTGTAATTCTTGCATCTTTAAGTCATTATTGTTTCTTCGAAACTTATTCTTAAATCTTAAGTTCTTCAATACAGGATTTGCCGAGTTATAAAAAGTATACAAAATTCACACACACACAGAAATATTATTATTAGGCTACCACGAGCCAGCCCGACCGAAGATGATATCTTCTCTATTTAATTATAAAATATATTATTCGATTACGCACTTTCAGGAATGTCCGTAATAGGCTCTATTTTAATTTTCAGCCAACCAGGTATCACAGTCAATTTACTTAGCTTCTCAGGCCTGCGAAAAAAATTTTGCTGATATAATGTTTAATAATGTACGCATGTTGAGCTCCATGTTGTATAAATTTTTGAATCATATTAATTTACAATTAATACATACTTTCTGTACTCAGAAAGAAGTTTTAGCAGCTCCTCATCTTTTATTTTGTGACCCTCCTGCCTGTATATTGCTGGAAAATCCGAGGATGTATCCAGTTCGTTGCTATACAATCTAAATAGTGGCCTTGCAGCCCATGCAAATGGCATTCTATAATTTCCCAGTCTGAAAAAAAAATAATGTCTTGTACAATCAGGCTTATTTGTAATCATCTTTTTAATTGTTAAATATCCGCTTAACACATGAAATTTACACTTAATATTATATTTAAAAATACCTGAATTTATAATATTACCTTTGACAACATGCTCGGACTTGTTTGTGCACCTTCAAGCCCAATCTTGGATCCTTGGTAGCTCTCAAATATGGCTCTGAGGTCTGATATATGTTTCCCTGGAGTAACTTGTCTATCCTTACGACGAGGAATATATCTGGATGAGGATTACTAATGTTGAATATAGCCTACAACAGCAATTATATCTTTATAAATCCTCATTCTATTAATAAATCCATAATAAATTAAGTGATTAACAAATTCTTATCTTGGACATTTATATATACTAGAATTATTAACATCTCATTTTTCCATGGATTTTCGTATTTAAATAATCTTACTTGTTTCGGATATTTGATCCAGTCCGAAGGAATGTTCTTCAATTCCCCAGGAAGAGTAATATCCTCTGTTTCTGTTGTAATTCCTGCAGGACTAAGTTCTCTCGTCATATTTCGCACTATTTCATGATTAATATCGAAATGAAAATTCTCTGTAAGTTTTCTGCCATTCCTCGCGTCGAAAAGGCTCAACACTGTATGATAAGGTTCCACTTGACAAAGAGATTCTTTTTCGTCGATAGGTGCTTGTAGTCTAAATTTAAGACTTTCGCACTTGACGAGGATCATGTGGCCGAATTGCTCCTTGTAAGGGTCCACGTTATCGGCAGATTGTCCTACAGGTGTTTTGGCATGGGGTATGTAAGGATACACGCTGAACAGTCTTTTTCTGTTCTCTCTCCTCGCTAAAGCGATGCTGGTGTCAGTCTCTCTAGAATATTTTATTAGTTGCGGATTCATACTCTGCTCGAGACCTTTCAGTGTGCCATAAACCTAAAATCAAGAACATTAAGTCCACTTTAACATCAAACAATTATCTTTTATCTTACCTTAAATAAATTTTTATTTAAAAAGATTTAATAACAATATTAAGATAACTTTGTACTACCTGCATAGGTTGCGGCGATGGCGGAGGTGTATTACAGGTTCTTTCTAGCGATGCAGCACGCTTTTCTTCCTGCTGTTTGTAATGTTGCAAGACGGAACTGAGCTTCAATAACCAATCTTGCATATCGGCCTCGGTATCGGCAGCCAAAGTATAAGACTTGTGAGTGTCACTCATCCGTAGTTCAAAGCAGAATCTCCCACGCTTCGAATTTCTAACAACTTCCGTGCAAAAGTCCATCACTATTGTCAATTTCGCTTTCGCCTCGCCCTTCCTCTTGTCTTTGAAAAACTCGAGTATATAAGTGCCGTCAACTTCCTGTCTGAGATGGCAGAAACGTCTTTTGAACGATTTCGAGCCGATATGAGCAAACATTCTATCCGTACTACCAATCTCAGGACCTTTCATCAAGTAACCTTCCTTCGTTATACCGTCATTCTTCGTTAAGTCCTACAAAAATGTACACGGATTATACTTACAAGGGGACCTTCAGGCTAACGGATTTTTTTTTTGTACTTACTGTACTTGAGATTCATCACCCAGACATCAATTTCTTAAAGCATTAAGGCGCGCTTTTCAGAAAAACTCGAGATAATCGATTTTGAAGAATTCCGAGCGAATTTTAATTTTTATGTAAAATTTATTAATCCATGCTAATTAACAGATATTTAATCATCGTTTTCAATGAAAAACTTACATCTTCTTATTTTAAATTACTTGAAAAATCGTACTTTGTGTTCAAGTAAGTGAATTATATGATATGAAATATATAGTATGCAGTCGTTTTACACGTCAATATTGCACGAACCAGGATGATATTTATCGTAAAAGCTAGGGAAACAGTAAGTTTTACGGTATCTAGCACATCATATGAACGCAGATATTTTACAGGAGCAAGGTTTTTTTAAAATTTTTGTTGGAAAACACACTTTATTGACGTTCATAAAAATGTACCTGTCATCACAAAGGCTTGAAGCGAACCACGCGTATCGAATCATGAAGATTGCATTAAAATTAAGGGTCGGCAGGAGACACGGTGGAGACCCTGTCGAGTTAGCTTAGCTGCGACTCGCTGCGAGTCCGTATTTTATTTATTATAAATTTGTAAGAGCAAAAATGCAAAATCGGGCTCTGTAGCTGACTGCATTATTATATAAAGAGTATATTAAAAAAAATTCACGAATCTATGTAACTTATTTTATGAGAAATCTTGTTATTACGAATCCGTAATTCGTAATAACAAGATTTCTCATAAAATAAGTTACATAGATTCGTGAATTTTTTTTTATATACTCTTTATATAATAATGCAGTCAGCTACAGAGCCCGATTTTGCATTTTTGCTCTTACAAATTTATAATAAATAAAATACGGAGTAAAGTGCAGTTTAACGTGCACTTAGTGCATAAAGTGCACCTGAGTGTACCTGAGTTTGCCTGGGTCTCCTGCCGACCCTTAAATCTATTGTACATCACCAGCTGTTCTCTCCAATCTTTAAGAACATGATTCGATACGCGTGGTTCGCTTCAAACCTTTGTGATGACAGAGACATTTTTATGAACGTCAATGAAGTATGTTTTTCAACAGAAATTTTAAAAAAACCTTGCTCCTGTAAAATATCTGCGTTCATACGATGTGCTAATGCCGTGAAACTTACTGTTTCCCTTGCTTTTACGATAAATATTATCCTGGTTTGTGCAATATTGACGTGTAAAACGGACTGTATACTATATATCATTTTTGCGCTGTATTTTCTCGTAATTTTCCAAAATATAAAAGTATTTTATTTTCTACCTGACGTTTTTCATTTTTGTACCAAAATTTCAATTTATTATAAATATTCGAATTTCAAAATTACTTGAACACAAAGTACGATTTTTCAAGCAATTCAAAATAAAGATGTAAGTTTTTCATTGAAAACAATGATTAAATATCTGTTAATTAGCATGGATTGATAAATTTTACATTAAAATTAAAATTCGCTCGGAATTCTTCAAAGTCGATTATCTCGAGTTTTTCTGAAAAGCGCGCCTTAAGGAGGTTCAATCATTACTTGTGAGTCAAAAGTGCGACTGAAATAAATGTCATTACAGCGATCCCGAATTATATGCAATATTAGTGTAATGAATTGTGGATGCTACTTACGTGCTATATTCTTCGTCAATTATTAATGTATAGAATATTAATAAATATATTTCGGGGTATGAGAGCTCAACGACTCGGGAATCGCTTATTCTACGCTGGGACCTGAACTTTGTGACGATAAAGCTTTCAATCCACGTGGTAAAGTCCGATTTTTAAAGTCTTACACAATCCTTGATGTTTCATCTATCAAATGCTAGTTTTCAAAGTCCTAACAGTTAACTAATTGTGTACTAAACCACTGATGATCTACCTCGGTGCGGTTTTCTCCATAAGGATATAGGCTAAAGTGGTCAACTTCTGAATAATATTACAAAAAAACTATATGGTCAATATTGCTCAAGTTTTGCGATTATTTGTGTAAAGTGTTTATGTAAATCATATTACAAAATTAAGGCTCTAAGTTGGCTTTCGAGTATAGAAAGTTTATTGTCATAAAGTGACAAGTTCTAACCTATATATAATGTTGGCCAAATAAGCGATTCCCGAGTCGTTGACGCTCTCATACCCCAGTATATGTTTGTTAATATTCTATACACTAATAATTGACGAAGAATATAGCACGTAAGTAGCATCCACAATTCATTATACTAATATTGCATATAATTCGGGATCGCTGTAATGACATTTATTTCAATCGCATTTTTGACTCACAAGTAATGATTGAACCTCCTTAATGCTTTGGGAAATTGATGACTGAGTGATGACCTTCAAGTACAGTAAGTACAAAAAAAAAAAACAAAAAATCCGTTAGCCTGAAGGTCCCCTTGTTAGCTCTAAATGTGTGACAAAAGTACAGTAACCAAGATGATATTAAACGATCCAAAAAATCTCGTAGAATAAAAGAAGAGCATTACCTCGTCTACCTGATCTACTTCAGTATCGATTTCATACACCTCGTCCTTTAGATCGTCTGCTTTCAATATTCTGAAAATTTATGAAATAATAGCATCTATAAAACAGACAGCTGTCAGAGATTCCAATTAATCTCAAGCGTTAAACTCGCATACCTTGGCAACTCGAGATAAGCTCCGCTATATGCCGCGTACTTGTAACGTACAAGATTCCAATTGGATTTATAACTGGATAGACACTCCTTCGTTAGGAGATTCTCCTCTCCTTCCTCACATTCTGTAATATATGTTGCGCCGTCGGTACCACACTGCGATATCTCCTTGGCAGAACCACTTGCTGTTGGAAAATGTACATTAATTTAACAACAATAATAATAGTAATTACGTATCAAATATCATAAATATTTTATAACAATTCTAATTATTCTCTATTTTGGAAAATATAATTTTTTTCAACAAGATACTTTTAATTTTGCTTATTTGTGTAGAATTAATAAAAATATATTAATTATATTCTTTATGTACTTCACAATTTTATCTCGTATCCTATTGCTATTCTTGCTTTGTTCGCTTATCTATAAATGAAAAGCATGTCGACAACACGCTGATATAGATAAGCGGTATGAAAGCAGAAATAACTCACAGAAATATCATCCTGGGGATACAGCAGCAGCTCTCGCTGAGGGTCATTTTGCAACAGCGTTTTATTCTTTAGCACAAAATTCTCAAAGTCAATGGGCTCGACCAAGTGCGGCTTACTCTGCAAAAAAACACGTGAATTTTGAAAGACAAAAACTATCGTGGGCACAGAATATCCTAAAATACTTTAATTAAGCCTCAATTTCACGAAATCTCAACTTCGTATTCGACACTGACACTGACGAACACACGACGAAATTCCGCGATGTAGGAAGACTAGGAATATAAAAGGGACGTAAAATCTCGAGCTCCCAATGATTGTTTACATCGCGTGTACGTCAAGTACGACGAGCCAGCGTCCTGATTTCAGCGTTCCCCGGCGGGATCGGTGGTCTATTCTATTCGCTCTTGCATGATTGCAAGTATTGATTCTGCCATGACAGCGAAAACAAACAATATTTACGTGAAAATTCTTCTAAAAAAGAAAAAAAAAGGTCAAAATACAGAAAATACCTTTGCCCCTCGTATTCTTATTTTAAAAGAGAACAAATGCTTCTGCATCTATCTTCCGCCAATAGCGAACGTCTCGCTTTATTCCGGGCTCGTGTATCATTTTTGTTCCGTACTTGTTGATAGCCATTGTCCGCACGCCGATACATCTCTGGCGGGCCTTATCTCAATTTTTACGAGCGACTCACTCCTCTATCGCAAACTGTTTCGCGACAAAGTCTAATTCTGAAAGTTTGCGTGCAGGCGAGGCGCTATGGCAGAGAGAGCGCGGTCGATATCGTAAACAATGATCTTGGCATACCAACCTGTCGAGACTCATGAGGACCAGAGGGTGTACACGCTCGCGTAAGCGGTGACAATGATCAAATACTGTACGGTCTTGCACCAGACGTTGCCGAACGGCCAGTACGGCAGGACGAAGTCGGTGGCCGTGAACGGTATACAAAATATATAACGAACAGCAAATCGGCGGACGGCGAGGTTGATGATGAGGATGTTTGTGGTCGACCTCATTCCGGGATTCGCTGCCACGACCACGACCACGAGCGAATTCCCGGCGAAACCGAGAATGCCGATTATATTATACCGAAGAACAATGGCACCACCACAATATCACGATGCTGTGCACCAGTTCGTAGTCGATTTCCTGGATATAAGGCCTGCAGGCCTCAACTTCGCCCGCGAGCGAGGTAATTTGCGTGCTGCAGTTGAGGAGCGTGTCGCTCGCGTTAGTCGCGTTCGCCACTTCCGACCTCATGTTCGAATCTACGTGGCCCTCGCGATCGACCCGCGATCTCGCTCGCGTTACAATTAAACTATTGTTTAGGCCGGCTTAACCGAGTCAGATGAAATAGGAACTCTGCGGTGATATACATATTACAGCGATAATAAAGTCAACGTGGATCGCTTTAGGAGAAATTCGCGGCCTCTGTCTGTGCCGAGGATCCCGAGAATATCCTTTCTTTCCGCGAAGCTCGTTTTCCTTACCGAACAGCATCGAGTGTTCGCAATTGTCGATTCGGTACATAGCTCGTTGTTTCCTTTTTTTTACGGCATTATCCTTCACTTCAAATTTTTCTTCGAATTCTGAAAAAACCTCAAGAATCGAAAGCAATGAGAGAACGTTAACATATTGTTATAATACGATATTTTATTTTAATTCTGTCTT
>JASTWP010003249.1:0-27260 GCA_030770255.1 Temnothorax ravouxi
ACTGCGCAGTCTATTCTGCTTTCCGAGCTACTTATTAGATCCTTCGTCCCACTTAGAGTACAGTTTTATTAACCATTTCCACCTGCCTCCTCCCTCTCCCCCCTTTCCCCATCCCCGGCGGTAAATTCAATAACAATACAGGCACCATAAGTTCGATCTCGCGCGTACCAATTTCTATCAACTCAATACACATCGAAGACGGTATCTTTTCCTTTCACTTCTCATCGATCTGAAAATGCTTCGCGAATTGACACAGCTATATATATCGCGTGGTTATCGTAAGCAACAGAAAAGTGTTCTCAGTAAGACTGAGCAATTGCAGAACCTATGTCGATTAATACGACGCATGTATGTGAGAATAATTTACTAAATATTTTTTGTAGATTAGATAATTTAATAATATATACGGTGTTTCGCTTCAAGTTTCGACGCCGTATTTCGTGAAAAATTTATAAAGAGTAAAAAATGATATGCAGAAAAAAGTACCTTGGAATTTGAAAATCAATGTATGATCTAGCTACTTTTTCTTTTAGCCTGTTGTTTCATATATTATTTTTCTTGTCTTTATAATACATTTCCGCCGTTTCAGAACTACGGAAAACAGAAAACGAGAGACACGATTCATTGGAACGTTCACCGAAAGCGCACGATATCCTCTTAGAAAAGACACATACGTAACAACGGTCAGAAACAATAAATGGTTTCGAGAAGCCAACGTTGAAGGATGAAGCGAAGGAAACATCGAGAGACAGAGCGGAAGAAATGGCGGGAGCGGATCCCGCTGGATGTTACGACGTAAGGAGTAACACGATATTCCCAATCCGGCGCGGAAGCTTTAGAAACGAGATAAAGAAGGGCTCGCGAGTGCAATAAATCCCCGGGTTTCCTTCGCCTCCCCTTCCCACTTCCCCCCGTTTCGTCCTCCGCCGCCAGCGCGCGCCAGCCCCGTCGTAAAACCTCGAAGGAAGCTGATGTCGACGCTTGATCGAAATGAATTTACTGTTTACTCGTGGCCGCGCGTCGCCGCCTCTGCGATACGATTCAAGAGTGCAAGGTGCAAGCTATGAAATATAGCCCGCGCGCGATATAAGCCCGAGAGAGCCGCGGTTTAAAAATCATTTCCCTTTCCCACCTCCCCCCGCCCGGCCCCCTTTCCCTGCCGGTTATATCGATACCGAAATGTGACGGCAGCCGCGGAATACGAACGAACTGAAATGAACGTGTCGGGAATTAATCTCCAGCCGGCTTCCAAAGCGAATTGTCTCCCCGCTCGTTTTTCTCCCGGTTCCGCAGCTGCGTAGCGAAATGCCTCATCGATGTTCTCGTGACAATCAACGATACGCAAACTCGCTATACCGTGTTTCAAGGATCAGCTATTTATTCTTCATATTATTCGAGGCCATCGAATCCAAAGTCAAGAGCCTTTGTCTTCCCTGTCAGCAAAAGTCAAAAGTTAAAAGATATCTGCTTCGATTTCGAAAATCTCGAAAAATTTAGCTTACGAATTCGAAGGAACCGTCTTCGAAAAGATCTTTCATGTGTTCTGAGACGACTTGCATAAATTTCTCTCTCTCTCTCTCTCTCTTTACGTGCATACAGCAGTATCGCCGTCTCCGGTGTATCTCTGTGTTTGTATCACGCGAAACTCGACGACCGTGCGCCGATAAAAAAGGACTGACATTTGGCGCTAACTACGACGTTAACTGCCACGGACCGTCGCGTCGCTTCGTCCGTTGGTTTTTGGAATTACTGGTCGTAATTTCTTTTTGGTCATAAGAAATATTATAGTTTTAGATAATTTTTCCTGTATTTAGTTAACCGTCATTGCAACATAGTTTATAAATATAATCTTCTTTGTTCAAAATGACCATTCAGGGTAAGTTGTCTCAAATGAGATGGGATTCAATGTTTATGAGAATTATTATTCTTTTATTTACTCAAAGTTTATGAAAGTATTACAAAGTTTATTGAGAATTATTATTCTTTCATTTAGTCTAAGTTTGTGAGAATTATATTACAAAGTTTATGAAAATTATTAATTTTTTGTTTAATTCACGCTGCAATATATTATTAAGTTAAATTTACCAAAAACTAGCACTAACTTTAATAAAATATTAAAACAGGAACTATTTGTCGTATGTTTCCTTTACATAAAAGATACATGACAATCAATCCAGAGTCATGTGACAACCAACCCTGGGTATGGGGTAAGTCGTCACATTTTCACGATTACAGCATTCCGGCTGTGATTGTGGTTCAGTAATCATTGTGCTTCTCTCTATGGACTTATAGTATCCATAATTCTCACGTCAGTTCTACGATCGAACCTTGAACTTTTTCTAGTCCGACCCGGTATTTCAACCCGCTTTTTTCCAACTTTGGTAAATAAGTTCATTGAACGAGATGATGAATCGGACAAATGAAATATCACAACGCGGTCAATTGCACGCCGAGTCAAAATACATACTACCACAAATTAGAATAACGCAATAAATAATAAATGATTTCTTTCCCGACACTCTCGCCGAGGAAAAATAAATTCTAAATTAATCACAATTACACATAGTTTTAATCTTTTCTAAATCTCTCTATGTTTTGTATCTTATCTGCGAAACGAGCGCTTTTGCAAAACGAGATAAAAAATAAGAGTTGTCTTCTCTAATTAATGTTGTATATATCAATTGTTATATTAATTGTTATATAAAAGAGTCTCGTTTTCTGCGCGTGAGAGGACACCATTACATAACAATAATTCGTAACTTGTTCGCAAAATTGCTCGTTCCCGACCGGTTATACCCGCGAATACGATCTTATGCGCGCGATAAAAAAGAAAGAAAGGGGAGAAAGAATGAAGAAGGCGAAGAGGGAACACCGTCACCGTTTGCGTCGCGGCCCTCTTTGCAGTCTGCGGAAGATGCGCGACCTAAAATCGCATTTGAATAAAGCAATTTGTGCACGCGCCGTAATCCAATTCGACCCTCTCGCTAGTTTTCGCTACGCGGAAGCACCGATAAATCAACCAGTTGCGCGGCGCATCGGCCTCAGCACGCCCCTACGATGTAGCCATATGGCTTAATTTCGTTCGTAGAGCGTGTGGTACTTCGAGAGGCCCGGGGGGGGGGGGGAGGAAAGTGTTTTGCGTATGAACGGGAAAAGCTGACATCCGCGATGCCGCGACCCGCCTCACCCGCCGATTATATCCGCTCGATTGCCAATAACAGATGATTTCCGCGATATTGCATTAAGATCGAGGTAATCTCTCGGCCAGTTTGTATATTCATTTGAATTACGTTACGGGCTCGGAGATCGAACTTGATCTCATTCTTATCTCGCTGAGATAGAAAGACTTCTTTATTATTAAAAATAATTGTAAAAAAAGTTTTTTGTTACGGAAATAAGATTCGTATTATGGCAGCTTTGGCAAGCTGATTGTATGTTTGTAGACAATTGGAACAGTCGAGATTTATTATTATTTATTATTAAGTAAATAATATTGTACAATTAGCGTCCTATAAGATTTCATTCACTTGCAGTGATTAAAATGAGAACCGGTCTTTTCGGACACAAAGTCAATCAATTTGCTCCTTAATTAAAATGAGAAATCGATGAAGCATTTTATCAACTTTAATGCGAGCTCGCATCACAAATAATTTTTCACATGTAGCGTGTAAAGGCGAAATAATGTATTTTTCGTCTCGATCCTCGGATTCGCATCTCCTCGATTTTTATCTTGGACAAAAGACAACGGAGTGCCCACACGGTAAATGACTAATTTAAAGCGCGTTTAATTGTAAGCACAGTTTACGCAAGCTGGATTCACGTAACGGAGCAAAGCGCGTATAATACGGACGACGTGTACGGAACGGCGCGTCCGAGGCTGCGCAAAGCGCCGTTAAAGGGGTAATCGTTATAAATCGTCGTTAGAATGTCCCAAACGCAATCCTCAGGCCCGCAAGAGGATTGATGGATTTGTCCGTCCGACTGATAGAAATAAAACGTCCATTTCCCGCGTCATAATTATCCCCCTTGCTCTCTTCCGCACGTCAACGCGGAACCCTCGATAATTTCGACGCGGCTGTTTATCTCGCGACGAAACACCCCGAGATCTCTTTACTCCGCGAAATCATCCGAGTAAACAATTCGCACGCGTAAATCCATCTATTTTTCAGATCACGCAGACTAGAAGAAATTGTTTCGTATAGCACTGCAATATCGAAATGTAACGCTGCTGCAACAATTTCGCGACGTGGAGACGATAACATTTCGCCGCCGAGAGAACAGATAAGACGGCAAGAATCACTAAAAGTGGATTTACCGGTAACTCTCCTCAAGACAAAACGGCGTTACCGGAAGAAAGTTCTAAACGCGATTTACGAACATTATTTTAACGTATGAAACTTTGATCCTCGTGAATGCGTGTTCCGCATCTCGAGTACGTTGGTGAGTCGTCTCGTGCGTGGTTAAACGCGGACTATAAACGCTCCGTATTCCGTAATCGGAGTAAAAATGACACATGTAAAATTTACTACCTAAACATCACAATGGAAGAACGAGGCGAGAGGAAAAGACAGAAAGAGAAAAGGATAGATTGAGAGAAAGAAAGAGAGACAGAGAGAAAGGAAGACAGAAAGAGAGAGAAAGGGAAACAGAGAGAGAGAGAGAGAGAGAGTAATTCTTCCCTGAATTTCGCACAAATCGGGATTCCAGCCTGTTCGGAGCCCGTCGATAAACGCCTCGCGGGAGCGAGAGTTCCCGATGGGAGCAGGAAACGAGAACGTAAAGTAGACAGTCCAAGGTAGGTGAGACAGCTACGCTATTACGGAGCAGCGCTAAGAAACATCGAACAGCCAAGAAAAACCAGAAGCAGCTTGTTGTTTGCGCTCGCGATGTCGGTGTACGTGTCCCAGGTGTCTGTGTACACGTGTGAGGGTGTGTGTGCGCGGGTATATGCGTGGAAATGTGGCGGGTACGCGAATCGTTCGCGCGGCGTACACCGCCGGACGAGATGGAGAGATTGGCGGTCGAGAACATCCATTCAGACGGAACATCTAGAGGGAAACCAGCTCTGCGATCGCGAGACGTCGTCACGGCCGCGGCACGGTCCAACTTCCGACTTCCGACGCCGACATCGCGGGAAAGTGGCCCTTCCCCCCGCGCCTCTCCGGGAAAAAAGAAAAAAAAAGAGAGAGAAAACAGACAGAACACAGAACGTTCGCTCGCGGATGACGACGCTCTCGATCCATCTCGAACGAAACACCAGAGGAACAGAAAACTGGGAAACAGAGAGACAGAGAGAGAGAGACGGAAAATAAAGAGAGGAAGAAGAAAGAAAACAGAACAGAGAGATAGAGAAAGAGTGACAGCCATCTCACCGCCCGCGCCACAGCTCAAAGCACTCACTAAACGTCACGGGAGAGCACGGACAGGGAGGAACTGCCGATTGGTGGTGGTGGTGGTGGTGGTGATGGTGGTGATGGTTGGTCAGTGTCGGTCAATTGTTGCTGTCTACGTTCAACGGGGCAAGAGTGTTTCTATAGGCCTGGGACGTGCTTTTCGATAACCTACAAAGAGCACTGGCTCCTCTGCCCCTGCGTGTCGTCGCGGTACACGACGGTCGCCCGCGTAGCGGCCCGGACCCGACGTACGCCGTGGTGCCACCTGACAGACTCCGGGAAATTCGAGAAAACGGCATTTCCTTCGGCCCATGCGCGAGAACTTTAATCGAATTTCGGCGTTGCAGCGCCGCCGACAACGGCGGGGGGCGGCCTCGCACCGCTGCACGTGATCGACTCCGGGGATCGCGAGGAAATTTGAATTTTGCCGCGCGCGCGCGCGCGACCGCCGGTTTCCCCGATTTCCTTTTTCCTCCGGTTGATTCCCCGACGCCCGAGGAGGATCTCCCGCGTTACGGTAATCGTAATGACGGTTCCCTCCATTCGGTTCTCGCGCGCCCTCGCGATTCTCGCCCTCTCTCCCGATAATCTCTCCTCCGGGATAAACGCTCGATCGTCTCGCATGTAATATTAAACAGGGAAGCGAATATGGAAAGAAGAGCATGGAAATCGCCGCTGCTTTTTCCCCTTCTTTCACGCTTGTCGCGATAATGTTAAAAGCATAATTGTAGTTACAGGCTATAAAGTTACAAGCTGTTACAGAATGTTTAAATTTATTATCTCTCGCAGGAATTTGCGCACCGCAATTTACTCGTGGCGGATATAAGCGCGATGAATTTTTGAATATTTTAAGAGAAGGCGCATTGAGAAACTCGTTGTACGGTAGATTGACGAATTTATTAAAGTAAAATCGAAACGTTCAATCGACATCGCTCGAGATTGGAACGGTACGATTAAAGCGGATGCGTTAATCACGAATATTTGTACGAAATCACCTTTTGTACATACGTCAATTAAGAGAACGACTTGTTATTTGCTGATTTTACAATAAAAATACGAATATTTCTGTTATACTCACCTCTCGCCTCGCGCGACCCCGTTCTCAAACTTTTGCGCGCTGTCCGGCACACGCTCCACATTTACTACACATTATAACTACGCGTTAGAACGTTGACACATAAATTAACGCCCGACGACTGTGAGTTAAGTTAAGTGAGCGGAACCGGTTTTTTTGTGTGGCCATATTGCGCGAGAGGTTGCCCGCGGAGCCGCGGAAGCGTACGAGTGGCGCCATTCTGCGACGCACCGCGGAACCATCCTAACACGCTTCTCGCGCTCGCGCGCTAAGCGAAACGCGAATTATAATTCCTCTTTCGCGATCTTCCATAAACGGAGCTTTTACGCTTTACACTTCCAGCAAGCGACACAAGTCGACACGTCGTTCTATCTTTCTTTTTTAGCAATGAGTAACAAAGACAAAACGACACTTATTGTGTCGACTTGTGTCGCTTGCTGGAAAGCTCCCAAAATCATTACTTCGCGTTCCTAGAAATCTTTTCAGGACTAATAAGTTGTTAATCGTCCCGAAAGAGTCCAAAGACAAGTCCAAAAATTCTGCAGAAATTATAACGCCAGGCAAAAATTTGGACGAGAGCTCTCATCGCGAAGCTGATGGGAAGCATATATGAATTAAGAACGCGTATAGACGATCTACTGGACCACACGGTTAATATCCGAATAATTCGGAGCTTTGACCATCATTCAATTGGGGAAATGAATTTAGAATATTATTATCACACGCGAATGTTAGAATTAAGGGGATGCTAAAGCTATTTTTTATTCACGCGTACGACGCGTACCGACCGCGCGCCTCCGTCGTCTCGGAAAAAAGTCGAGACTCGGGAATCAATGCAGCGCGAATGCCGCGAATCGATCGTTCTCGGCGGATAGACGACACTGTAAATATATCGCGTTCTTTCTCTAAATTCTCTTTCTCTCTTTTATGTCTTTGTTCTGGTCAAAGAGAGTTCTGGTTTTATTATCGGAGCACTATCGGCATGGAAAAAACCTGCCTTATCGTGACTGACCGTCGACTTGCATGGACACGGACTACGGACTCACATCACAGTGTTCGCTTCGCACGTTCGCACCACTCACACCTTTTACGTTGTGATGGCTGCTCCGGTGAAAAAGCGTGAGATCCGGCAAAAGTTGCCCGACGACGACGAGAATGACGTCTCGTCCAGCAACGAGGACGAGGAGTATGAGATCCCGAACGAGCAGGTGAGGAATGGCCGATTTATATCGATGAAATACATGTTACGACAATCGAGCGGTTAACCTGGGTTAACCTCACTCGACGAGCACGCGGTCGCGCTATGCTGCCGTACGACGTACATACATACATACGACCCGTATGTTCAAAGTCACTCGGTTTTATTTCGTTTCAATTCATCCCCGAACGCGAGACCGACGCGATACGTCGCGACGTATACGTGAAAATCGTTGTCAAGGTGGCTCGTGCAGATGAAGGCTCTGTTCGATTGTTATTCTGGCATAAATAGTTGCTACTCGATAAAGAATGAAATATTGTCAGTTCGATCTAATGATCTTTATGTAATTATGATATTTGGGTGCATGGATCTCAGGGAAACTGAGAAAAATCATATTTTGCCAGAGATGAAAAAGCTATTAATTATCTGCATTTATTTTCAGAAATATGTACTTATTATATTACGTGTTTGCTTATGAATTATTTTTATTTTATCAGATCTTTATTATTGAACTGGTATTGTGTCAGATGTTACTATTAAAAAAATTGTTATTAATAACTATAATAATTTCTTGCGTCAGGCTGATATTTATAAACAGAAATTGAAACAGATGTACTTCTAATAAGTTTAGATTTTGATGCGGTACACATACAGATAATGAAGTAATATGTTTCTAAGAATATTTAATAATTTGTGTATTTGTTATTGCTATTAATATTTCAATATTATCACAAAAATTGAGGTGTATATACATATTTGGTTCTTGCTTTTAACGATTTTTTTATGTATAGATATGCATATGCATATGTGTTATACAATATTGTGCAAGAGATGCAACAGCAGTGTGAAATTTATCTCTCGTATTTTTAAAGCAAATTAAGATTGTGAATATAATCGCAATTTGCCTGTAGGAATAGCAAGTTGCATTTTTTTTTGCCTTTGCAATGTAAAAAAGTTTATAAAGAAAATAATAAAATGCGTAGCACATTTTATCCACCAAAGAGCAAAGTTGCGGTTTTTCAGGCAATCTTTCCATATTTTCTAATATCATCGTTACATACATACGTATATTAAATATCATAATTATGTTACAATTACGTATTCTATCATATCAGCGCATCAAATTGACCTTTATAAACAATAATTAATTTTTTTGGAGCTTCATTACAAATTTTATATAATATTAATATTATATTTCTACACTTTTTTAAAATAAGACACATCAGTAATAAGTATAAATTTTAGGGAATAGAGTTGCAAGTGGAGTTTGAAGGTCGCAACCCACAAGATCCAGACTATCATGGAATTAAAACGTTGCTGCAACAACTTTTCCTCAAAGCGCACATTGATTTAGGCGGACTCACGGATTTAATAATATCACAAAATTACGTCGGATCTGTTCATTAAACAGTCAGAAGAAACAGATGAATCCGAAGATGAGGACAACGACATCAACGACGTATTTGGTATTACAACTGTTATCAATGTCTCCGATAAGCAAGTAAGTTGATTTTTATTATTATTATTATTGTCAAACCGACAAACTTTAGTATCGATCTCTATCAATTCTATTTAACAAAAGAAATCTTTTCAGAACGTTTTATGTATACAACAACTTAGAGATCTATTGAAGCAGTTGGCAGATGAACATGCAACTGACGCAGTTAATACTATGATTAAAAATGTATTGGAAAATGACTCGGCGCAATTGGGTTTGCTTATCAATGAGAGATTTGTCAACATTCCCGCCAAGATTTCAGTGCCACTTCTTGAAAATCTAATTTCCGAACTGAAACGTGCCACCAGCAAAAATATGCCATTTAATTTTTCCTATTACATACTTATATGCAAATTATATAAGACAGAAGATAAAAAAGCCGGGAAAAAGACGAAAAACAAGAATAAAAACGCTGGCAACGAGCCGGTATCGATATTGTGGAGTAATGCGGAAGAAGAAATCTTTGCGGAAGAGGCAATTGTTAGTTTCGAGTTTTCTGTCGAAGAAGAAGCAGACAGTGGTTTATCCGGAACGTGGACTGAAACGGACGATGAGATGATACCCTACAGACGAGTTCTACTTTTTGAAGCATCTAAGCTGCAATCCATATTTGATAAAATACAGAATCAGTTTTCTTAATTTCATAATGATGTTAATATTTTCTTAAACGAACGATACGGCTGAGTCCCGTGCGAAACTTCCTATTTATGAACAGAAAACGTGCTTCTCAAAGATAGTTTTTTATATATCTGCATACAACGTAATGGTACGTTATATTAAGCTTTATATAATATTACCTTTTACACAATGCTTATACTATACACTAATCTAGGAATATACTATTTCTAAGAATTTCGCCCATGCTTCTCCATTCTTTTGTTTTTATTTCTCTTATCATGTAAGTTACAAAATATTTGCAAAATGGCCGTCGAACTTTTTACTAGACCTCGTCTGGCTTCTCATATATAATAGTACAAAAATTACTTTTACAGTCGAATAAATAGATTTTGCATAAATTTAGGTTGAGCAAGACAGATCTATAAGACAAATTGTACACATTGAGTAACAAAGCTATATATCGTACTGTAAAATAATAGAGATAATATATAATTTAGCTGATTGAGACTTCAGGCTTTTGTTGGAATTACAAATTGTATCCGTTCAAACTATTCTGATTACTATGACGCTGTATCTGTAAACTTGAATGATTGCCTTATTGGTTTAGCTCTTCGTCTCATAGTACCAAGGATATTTAACATTTCCGAAACTGCTGGCGGCTTGCTCTCCGCTTCTTGTCGTCTTTTCCGCTCTTCTTCTCTTTGTTTCTGAAATCAACGTCTTGCTCAAATATGCATATTGTAATTGATCAAAAGAAAGACTGCATTTTGTACTGGATTTAAAGAATGTTTGAGAATTTAATGGTATTCTAAACATTTGTATTCTAAAAATATTTGTATAGTCTGACTTACATCCGTTTGCTTCAGCGTGAAACGTCCGCCTTTAATTTGATTAATAATATCATCGATAGCTGAAAATTAGATACATATTGCAATGTATAACTTTGATACATTTACAATAAAACAAAATAATTCATGACCGATAAAACAATAGATTGTGTAATTACCGGGTTGTTGCGCGACCGTAGGCGTTTTTTTCGGCGTAATGCCAAGCATGTTTTCCATATCGCTTACAGCCGAGGTCAATTTTTCTCTGGTCAGCAATTTTATCGATGACTGACCAATCGTCGACGTCGGTGGTGGTGGAGGAGGTGGCGGTAACGGTGGCGGTGGCGGTTTTGAAACTTTCTCCTCTAATTCGTTGATTTTCTGTTTTAAGCAACGCACAACGTTTTCCAACTCTTCCACCGATTTCTCAGCCCTTTCGGCTCTCTGAACAACTACTTCTAATTCAGACTCCGCAAGCTTCAACTTCTCCTCGACAATCTCAAATTCTACATTCGATTCTTTCTCCTCTAATTTCTCCTGTAGCATCTGCACTTGAGAAGCATGGTTTTGCTGTTCTTCCTCCAGTAACCTCTTTAGGGATTCCACCTCTTGCAAAACGGTCAACAATCTGCCATTCGGATCGTCTCCAACCTCGGCCATAAGAAGAGCGCTTTGGTGCGCTAAAACATTTCGTTCCTTCTGGACCTAAATGAGCAACCGGCTAATTAGTACGAGATAAGAAAGTGCAATCAGTTAATGCACCTTAATTTTCAAATACTCCCAAGTCTAATAATTAAACTGAATACGTAATAACGTACCCTTTCGGCTTCCATCTTCAGAACTTTCGCGCTTTCTCTCTCGCGATCGCATTGCGTCTTCAGAGTCTGCACCTCTTCAGCCACCATTTTCGTGACTCTTTCCATATTTTCCTTGTGCACTTTCATCTCGTTAATTTTCTCCTCGCCTGCGACAGAAACAAAACGTTTACCGCGTTTTACCAACCGCGAGATTATTATAGGAGATTTAGTTTTACCTTTTTGTCGGAGGGTCCTTTCCTCCTCCAGCTGCGTGGTCAGCTGCGTCACCTGCTCCTGCGCCTCGAATTCCTGAAGCCGCGCTGAATGAAGCTCCGTTTGCAGTCGCGCTATTTCGCCGCTCAGCTCTGAAAACGGATGTTTCATTTAAGACCAGTTGCCCCATTGTTATTCTGCTAGCTTCAACTCCGATTGTTAGCAACCGCATTTTAATCGTGAATCTCGAGGAAATAGGTAATAAAATAACCGCTCAAACCGATCAAAATCAGCCGCACTGACCTGTCACCGTTTGTCTCAACTGATCCAAATCTTCAAAGTTCGAGTCCACTTCGTCCGACATGTCGAAATGCAGTGATTCATCCGGATTGCTATGTAGAAACTTCTGCGCCATGATTTGAGATCTTCGCTTCAGTTCACGGTTTTGTCGATACCACTGGTATAATAAAATTGTGCACCATTTTAGAACAATTATATATCACTTAATCGGTATATTTTATACACATATACTTTTATTACAAATTATTATAAATAACACGCAGATTAAATTATAACAGATAGAGCGTTACCTGAGAGGCTTGTTGCATAGCTTTGTGCATCGCGTTTGTTTCCACGTCATACTGATGCTTTAATTGTTCGTATTCCTTACATACCGCTTCGGAAACTGTGAAAGAGGAATAAGAATTTGATAACTTTATTCAGAGAAGATTCGGCTACACGTTATAAGGTGAAGTTTCAAATTAGGTACGTACCTGTTCGTAATTTCAATAGCTTCTGCTCCTTCTCTTGAACTTGCGACTGCAGCAAGCCATTTTCTCTCTGCAATTGCTGGTATTTCTTCTCCAAATCCCCGTGCTCTTTATTCACTGTGAAAGATGCTCGATTACAACGCAGAACGCAATTTTCTAGCGTGAATTATTTTAAGCCTTCTTTCCAGTTATTATAGTTAGGGAACGGCACACGGATGCGCGTGGGTAAAATGAGTCAGTTATCAAATACCTCGATTAAGTCGACAATCAGATTAAGGTCATATAATCCGTAGAATTATTGAGAAACGATTGATGATGTCATCGTTCGTTTCTAAAGAGTTCGCATTATGAAACAAAATATAATTCCAGCGATGATGGAACATTCATCAAAGGTGATATACTTATAATTGTAGCCTTTTATTTAGCAAACACATTAAGAAGCAAAAAAATTTTTTTATTGCACTACGTACATATACACGCGTCGTCGAAAGTTGCGTTACTCTAACATGTTGCAAAGTTCTGATTGGCATATCGTTCTGCCGTTTGCTTTTTTGATACCATATTTCAAATATTATTTTTTAATATCCTTGATAAGACTCTGACGCATTACATTACGCACGAATTGCTTATTAATTAAGCGTGTTTGCTGCTTAATTATGAATCGAGAGACTTTCGGAAGATTTTCAGAACGTCTCGCCTCCGCGATGCAGCCAGCAGTTTACTTTTCGGTGCCTGACCTTTTCGCGTAAACTCAAACGGTCAGCCTCGCCTGCCTCGCTGATCTCGTCCGTTATTCGACGCAACAAACCGTGAATGTAGATCCCGCGAGCAACTCGCGCCAGTAATATTTCGTCCCCCCGATCGATTTATAATTCTATCGCGTATAAACAGTGTGACTAATGGTGCGTCATTGCCTTCATTTTACATGCAGAACTGAATCACGAGATAATCGAATACCCAACATTCTCGAGTGTCCATGAACTGTGTGGTGAACACGCTTTCCATTATTTATGAACTTTCCGAATCGTTTGGTCGGCTTATCGTGCCCAGATGTCGAACTTTCGAAAATAACAGTCGAGTGTGTGTTTTCGATATTTAAGTACAGATATGTGTATGAATCGTTATATAAACAGTCTAATTGTAAGTTACTTTCCTCACTTTAAGAAGGCCAAAGATAATAATTTAAAGTAATCAAATCGGTATAAAATCGCTATATGTGTCGAATCGTTTGAGATATCAATCGGATAAAAGGTAAGTAAAGGTCAGACTCACGGATGTCTCTAACTAAATCGTTAACTCCGTCAAAAAAGTCGTGTAGAGCCGGATTTCCAGGTTCGGCCATTATCTATACAATTAGCAATCCAGATTTGCCAAATTTTGATCCCGGCCTGGCCTCGACTGACGACTGACGACAATTTTCTCTCTTTACTTACGCACACAAGTCGCTTGGCCTATTCGCATGTAGCCGCATGCGTTTTGTGTACGTAATAAGTAGAGGGGATAAAAAGTGGCGGTGCGTGTGTGTTAGTGCGTATGTGATACCTGGCGGACATGTGTTATCAAATCACGTGACATTGAACACGTGATCTTGAACACCACCATGACCATGCCTGCCGGGTAAGGCCGAGTTGCCGGGTATCACATACGCACTTGTAGGTATATAATATGACTGTCGGCCGATCCACAGTTTTTCCATAGCAAAAGCCCGAAATTAGCGATCTAGTTATAGACATCTGTGGTCGGACTCCAAAGATAGTTTAAACGATATGTCTACTTATCAAGGAGTACAAGATTTGAATCATAGCAACTATATAGCCATTATTTAATACATCCACGTTGAATCCACGCTGCCGCCTCCTTTGACGCTTCTATAATTAATAATTACCAGCTTCGCTCTTCTGGAGCAGGTGTTTCCGCCTCTTCTCCGAATCCTCATATTTGCTCTTCCACTTGCTCTCCAAGAAGCTGTTGCTCCTGTTGAGCCTGACGACGTCGTTCGTCTTGCAAAAACCGCTCACCGGCGTCGTCTTCTCCTCAGACTTTCGCATCTCGATGCTGGAGCTCGACAGTTGATTGTTGTTGCGCGACCTCAGCTGTACGACCGAAGCTTCGAGCTTCTCGAAGGACGCTCTTTGGGCTGCCACGTTGCCCGTCCCGCGGCTGAGCTTCTCGAAGGATCCTCTACGTTTTGGAGGACATCTCTCTTGAGCCTTGATCGCGGCCGATATTCTCGGCACCGGAATGTGAGAGTGAATCACGTTCGGAGACGTCCTCGGTGGCTCCGTGCTCAGAACAATGTTGAATTCCGTCTTGTTCATGGCGCCTGCGGAAATAAGCACGCTTATTATCTCGTTTACTATAAGCTTTGTTAGCGATAATGACGGAGTTACGCAGAGAGAAAGGGTTACAGAATTGACCGTTTCCTGGTCAAAGTATGTCCTTTTCTAAATACAACGTATTATTTAGGCAAAAAGTTTCATGATAAAAGTCATACAGTTTAAAAGCAGCTAGTAACGAAGTAAAAGAATCTTTCGTTATTATTATATTATTATTAGATATTATTATCGGTATTATTATTATTGCTATTATTAAAACAATTATTGAAAAGAGAGAATATCGATACATATTTTATCGAATTTATTCTACTTTGTTTTGTCACTTTTATGTGATTTCACGGGTGAATATACGCGGTTTCATTATGATATTAAATACGAAACGTAATCTTGATTCCGATAAGTAGTTTGACAAGTGTTTTTGGACGTTAAATTCCTAAAATACACGCGTCTTATCTGTGAATGTGTGCGTAAATTCTTTATGAACAACATCATCGTTGATTCATTAAATTGCATAATCAATATCACAGAAAAATAACGCGTCACGATTAGATTTCTTTTACGTGCGACGACCCAAGAAACGAACCTACCCAAATGCATATCGGCACCGGTTACTTACGACAAAGGTTAATAACATTGGACATTTCTAAAAATAAACATATTGGTCTCACCCTCGAGAGTCGAAATAGCTGCTGTGTTAAAATATTTTTGTACGCCTAATCCTGATCACTGTACATACGCAAATTTTGTGCAAATTTATTTTTCATTTACTATTGTTATATCACACTGTTGTGTTTAGACTGATAATCAATTCAATATTAAATAATTTGTAGGGAGAGAAAAATATTTCGAAAATATCCATGTTTCATTAACTATTATTTATAATTTTACACCGTGTAAGATTATATCGAACTGGTAAGATCATATTACACTGTTTTTCGTAGTGTCAAATTATACTCAGATTGAATCGTTTTTAACCATTCGTATGGGTCGCCACTGCTCCTACTCAATATGTCATTAATTTAACTAAAACAGTGTTAATTTAACATTTAACTAAATATTGGTTTGAAATTCATCCTTTAATATTTAACAGTGTATAATATATTGTGCTGAATTTAAAAACTCAAATGATTTCAAATAATTATTGCAATTATTAATTATTGCTGTTAGATTGATATTAGATATCTACATGTGTTCGTTGTTTTACCACATTACGGATGTTAGCGGAGAGAAGAGCACTCGTGATAAGATCTATCATATATATGTGCGCGTTCATTCACGTCGCGAAACTCGAGTTCCCGGAACGGCGGTTTGTGCGTTTCTAAAATAGGATTCCTCCCAAAAGTTTACTCGAGAGTTGGGTTTAGACGCGCGCGTGCTGTGCTTCGCGGGAGCAAAGACAAATAGCTCTCCCGCGGGCCATTTAAAGTTAATTCGTCGGAATGCGCGTCTGTGTGTCGGAGCTCGTGCGGCCCGATCGTTAAACCGACGTCGAACGGAGGGTACGGTACGTACTTTCCCTCGGCTAAAAGTCCGCCAGGTGTTGCGATCGCTTCGATAACGTTAAGCGTAATTGCCATTCCGGCTTCCGGCAACGTCAACGTCCGAGCCCGGCTTCGTCCGAGCCCGAAAGTCGAGGAGGCTCCGTAAAAATTCAGTCGGCCGAAACGGGATACTTCGATACGGAATACACAATACTCCTCACTGACATTCGAGATGTCAATTAGCCCTTTCATTTGCATTCGAGCGCGTGCTCCTGAAGCAGGAAAGGCGTTCGTGCCGAAATCGATAAACTGAGGCGTATTCTCGAAGCGCGTTCCAAAATATAAAAGCACCCCTCACGCAAGCGAAAAGATGGAAAGGAAATATTTAGCACTTAATAAAATACTCGAGTAAGAGATATTCATTAAAGCTGCAGCGAACTAATTAACGCGACCGTAGAATTAGTCTATTGATTCATTATCGTTTGATTAGAGAATTCGATATTTATCACTAGAATTCAATTACTTGAAGAAGCGTTTTTAGTTATAGATTTTACATTCAAAGGACATCGTATGCCTCTTTAGACAAACAATCGATTATTATATAAATATAGATATATTTTATTTGAAGCAGGAAGGAATTTAAAACAGAACGATCGTGTATACTTCCATGCTTATCGAGCGGCTGACTATTACGATCGCTCTTTTTTGCCTCGCCTTCGCTACAGTACAACTAGTGTCATCGATCGTTGCACCACGTTAAATATTGCGTATATATATTTCGTTACACATAAGCACGACATAAATACCGGGGTGCACATTCGACGTCATGCATTAGCAAGTGCGGCGAGCCAAGTGTCCGATAAAATCCGACTGATAGGGCACGGACTATATACGTTTACGCGTTCAGATTTGTGTACCGCGAAAATGTAGAAGATAATACTTCCAGGGTAAAGCATACCTCTACATGCGAATTACTCACCAGTGACGGAACGAGAATCCTTGAAACGTGCGTCGCGTTTAAAGGGAAAGTGACTGTGACGATTCGTTGTTAATTTATTCGGACATTATCAATTAAATGATCGATAATTTTGACGTAAGAGTATTTCTTGTCTCGTAACGGTACTTCTGTCGATTAAGTCTCATTCAGTCAGTTCTTTTTCTTTTTACTTAAAAAAGATATTGATTTATTTCTCTGCGAAATCGGCACCTGTCTTTTTTAGGTATTTTTGCGATAACGAGATTTCACAAACCCGCATGTGATAAACGATCTAAATTCGATTAAACGCGGAGTATATGCGTTTCTTTTTTTTTCGTACCAATCGCGGGGGCCAATTGCAACGACCCTCAACTCGCTCGCGGAGCAATTTAAAACAAAAACCGCGGTAACTTTTAATTGTCAATCACGAGGTCGTGTACGCGCCGCGTAACGGACTTTGGAATCGCATGTCAGATCGTACGGTAAGCACCGTGATCCTTTCACTTTACCTCTTTTTGCATCAAAGGACGACGGCCCGTCTCGTTATAACGCGCGACGCTTAGATCTCATCCGAAGAATCGCGGATACACTGTTAAATATTGAAGGATGAAATTTAAACCAATACCTATCGTTAAACAACAACATTTTGTTATTTTTAACTACCATGCTTGTCAAAAATTTATTACATTAACACAAACAGTATTATTTTAACTCTATTGGTGTAGTAAATTAACATTGTTTTAAGTTAAGTTAACGACATATTGAACAGGAGCAGTGGCGACCTATAGGAATGTTTAAAAATGACTCAAATTGAGTATAATTTGACATTACGAATTTAACGGTGTGCAAACAGATTGCGGCATTCGCGTAACTGTCGCGGACGAGCAATCGGGTAATCATTTTCCGAAATCGCGCGGATTATACTCCTCCGCGAGTTGACTCGCAAAACACGACCGGCGCGGAGCCAAGATAAATTTTTTTTTCCCCTATACAAGAACGAGAGTCAGACGGTTGCACTCACGTTCGTTGCACCAGCACGTGAGGTCGAAAGTATTAGGTTCTTGTTCTTTTCTCTCTTTCCCTTCCACGGGTATACGGTACGTCGAAAGTCCCGCGTCGTCGGACTCGGGTCGCGACCGAGAAACTCTCGTGCGGCGTGCGTTCTCCCCGGCGCGCGTCCACGAGCGTACTGACTTCGCGCGGCGGGCGCGCGTGCCTCGTTGTAACGTTACATATTATCTCGTGGCACCCGCGGTGACTTATACGCGAAAGAGAGAGAATGCGGGACTCGGGAGAGCGTCGTGTTTCTTTAAGGAAAACCGTCCGGGCGTGTGCGCAACGCACACGCACGCACTTTCCGCGGAGCGTGCCACGCGGTAGCCTTCGACGCGTGACGCCGCGCGCCGCGCCGCTCGATGCTCAAGGTGCGTTTTATCGCGATTCGGATAGCGTGATCAGCACTAAGGATGTCGAACCTCGTTTGAAGAAGTTACCGTCGCCTTGGATCGTGGCCCGAGGGGGGGGGAGGAGGGAAGGGGGAAGGACGATGAACGTCGATGAAATATTGCTCGAAAGGAGCATGTAATACAATGTAATATGTGTGAAACATAATGCCACAGATATATCTCGTATTTTTTGTTAATAATTTTTTATACCTTGCTTTTTAAGAATTTAGACAACTTCCTGTACCTTCCAAGGATAAAAAAAGATGAACAGAACGTAGGATATGTATCTTAATTTTTGGAGAAATATGCCTGAGTTGCAATGTGTGTAAATAACAGAGTATTCTTTGGCAATAAAAATTTTTATCGACAACTTTATGATTGATGCCAATTATTGATCAAAAAGAATTTAATCCGTTCCTTCTTATTTTGATGTAAGCGAAAACTCGAAAAATGGAATTATTTCGAGCTGCTTTCAACGCATGCCTGATGCTGCGTCTGAGAGGAATTTACGCAGTTAGTCAGCAGCTGAGTACACAAAAGGCGATCTGTATAGAGTTACGAATAATGAGTAAAAACTCAAATATTTATCATCAGAACCGCAGGATTTTGTAGATTAATAAATCGAGGTTTATAAGATATATACCCGAGCGTTTACCGAAATATAGAATAGAATTAATTCCAAAAATTAATAAGATATTCGCATAAAATCGATGCAAGAAAGAATTTACATTGATTGAAGTGAGAAAATTGAAATGTAATCTTATACTAACTCGATAACTACGATCAAATTAATTTTTATAAAATTACTTTAAAATAATCTGTTAATATTAAAACATTAACTTAATGTACCAAGTAAAAAATTACAATCTTTTATTAACTTTATCAAAGTAAATCGTTGTCATTCTATTTAACCGTTCCACTGAGAATCTCAATCGTATCATCTCTCGTATATATCAAATTGTTGAACTGAATTGTAAGCGTATATAATTCAAGACGACAAATTCAATTTGTAAGTCAAATAAATTGCTATAAAATATTGATTACATACAAAACGTGAACAATTACCGCGAATCTATCTTGGAAACGTTCTCCAAGTATGATTTGCTCCTTTCGTAAAAAGTTTCTTAAACTCTAGATTTTTTTATGTTTCTGCGACATACGTACGACTTAATTGCGATAAAAATACAGGTGCGTATTATGATGCACATCGCAGATATGCCTGAAGAATTTTATGCAAGATAACGGCGAAGACACAGCGACTATGCGATTACGCTGATAGCTGACAGTCTCGTCTCGTATATCTGCATATATACATATAGAACCGCGCGCGAAACTTTATATACCTATAATATACTTCGCGTAAGTGCACGCTTGAGTCACTACTTCTGAATAATCGCTCGACAATTCTTCAGTCTGCATAAGTTGCTGCGGAAGCGCATTGTTGTTGCAAGACTACATCACAAAGAAGATGCAGTTTAATTATTACATATGTTACACGCTACATGTATATGTCTGTGGCACGTGAACTTGATGGAATAATCTGTTTCGTTGTGGAATTGTGGAAGAAATTATTCGTAACGTACTCTTCAGCAATTTTACAGAAATATATTAAGATCGAGCGCACAAAGGGTGTTAAAAGTTCTTGTTATTTGCTTCAATTTTTAATCTTTAATTGACAATTTATATCATAGTGAAAGCTCCACTTGAAAAGATCAGTCAAAGATGTTGAAAATCATAAAAAACGGGCGCAGCCTACAAAATTTTCAAAAACGACTAGAGATGGTACAACTGTTGAATCATCTTGTATGTGAAACGGGAAGTCAAATGTTATTAAGATAAATTAATAAAATTGCGATTATATACATACGTCGATGATGATCGATGTTCGACCAACTTGTTCGTTACGAAGCAATAAATCTTCATGCTTCGCAGAAGGGGATAAGTCTGAAGAGAGAGGAGCACATCTACATTACGGAATACTAAGTAACTACGCAGAAGTGATTTACTTCGATTGTATAAAGCCTATAGGAAAAACTAGGCGAGCAAACTTTCACGTGGTTCTTGCGTTAAGAAACGTATCTTGGAAACCTAAGATAAAGCACTTTCGATTCGCTACTTTCTTATTATAATCCGATATCGAAAGATACAAACATTCTTTCTCCCTTTCAACCTTCGCAGTCAATTATCTGCAATTAATTATGTATTAACAATATTAACAATATGTATTACTAACGATATTAAATTAGTACATTATATGTATTACATGTATAATGTATAATGTATAATGTATAATGTATTATATTGTACATATATTAAAAAAAAAAATTGTTAATCCCAAAAAATATTTAGTTAGTTTCTTTAATCAAGAATTAATTAATTCAACTAATGTTTAGTTAACTAACTAAAATGTTTAGTTGAACGTATCGGACTAAATATTTTTTTAAATTAGCAAATTTTTTTTCTCAGTCTATATGTCTATAATATATTAATTGACAAGTGAACTTTGGCCACGTCCTTTCTCAAGACGATCAGGTACCAATTCTCGCGTATCTCAATATACAATTATTCGAGTTTTAGAAACTTCGCCTGAAACCACTAGACTTTAATACGAATTATGTATCATAATTTATCAATTTGTTCATACACAAATTACAATAGCGCTCGTAGCAAACATAAAATATCAAAGCTGAAGCGCGTTCGCTTGTGTTGGCGTTTACGGACAAATTTTACACAGGATCTCTCACACGATTTTCGACAAAGACACCGCGAAGGGAAACGCGCCGATAATCGTATGCGCCTCTTGCGACCTCGAATCGCTCTTTCGACCGTGTCTGCGGTGCCTCGAATCGCGCGGTGCAGTCGTTAAACGATTTTATTGTCTGGAATCATGCTCCTGCTTCCCTTCGTGGCCGCAGAGATGTGACTCACGCTCGTCACTCGCGTAACGGGTGTCCCGGCATTCCATGAAAACCGGCGATCCCGGGCTGGGTGCTCGAGATTATGTCGAAGAAGATACGGAGTAATCGGGCGTTTCGACTCAGCGAGCTGTGTGACTCATCAGACGGCACGGAAATCCTTTCTTAATGGGCGACTTTGGCTCAGGATGTTCTTCTCTTGATCCAAACTAGACCCTCCTCTTCTAAGAAATTGTTTTAATATCTTGGGAGGATTCGAAAAAAAAAATATAAGAGGATTTGTACAATGAAGATAGAAACGATCTAAAATTATGATTAATAATTGAGGGTAGGAGAGAGAGAGAATTTAGCTTTATATTATATAAATCTTGTTATAACATATTTTTTATATACTTTTAAACGACTCGGCCTTACATTGTTTATGTTAATATACGGACGTTGCGGTTGTAATAACGCTATAAGTACGCTCAACCGATCTGATTTTTGCGAAACGCTTCGACCGCGATGCGACGCACTTCCTGATGTGCATATTTTAACGCCGGATAATGCAGCAGTTTCATGCCGCGAGGTTGAGAGATCGCGAACACGAGGAAACATTATACACTCGCAATTTATAGTGATTGTTCAATTATTACTCTCGCTTTTGTTATTTTAAATAGAATTGTCTGAATTTCGACACACGATTCGAGTTCGCGGACCGATTCAAGTAAACGGGCTTGATTGAAAAAACATTTAAATCAGAATACATGAAATATGTATTATAAATTACAAAATATAAAATATATCAAACGACACGTAAAATTATAAGTAGAATTTATATTCTAAAATTCGATAGTAGATAGATCGTCTCGAGTCATTTTATGACGTTATAATGACATTTTCTCGTTCAGCATTATTGCTATCTTTTCTTTATTGTCTATCGGCTTTAGTAGATCCATAAATATTGCTCGCAAAAGATTTATGAAAATAATAAATTTGTGACTGTGCATCGATTTATAATATGATGACTCATTGTCATTCGCTCAGATCCGTCGAGGAATTCGCCTACGTCTCGACAGATGTCGCGTCGTTTCACAATTACAATGTTTCTGCGTGTTAATTAATTTTATCCAAATTATCCTCTTTTACACTTTATTATTCCATCTTATTGTTAGCAAAAACAAATATGTAAAAGCGCTATCTACGTAAATACACCCGAGAGAGACGAGGTGGGCGATGAGTTCTCACGCATTCTTATATTTTTTCAATAAAAAAAAAGAATGGACAGAGAATCATGCCAGGAATGCTTGCGCGCATCCGGCAAATTAATATTTAATTGATATCCGCGTGACGGAAATGCAACGCGACGTAACGTGCGAGCGTGACGACATTATTCGCTCGCCCTACCGCTTGCGATCGCAACCGATTCCGGCACTCCGTTGCCGATTGAATCGATCGCCGACAGTTCTGCCGAATAAGTAAATCGTCTCGAAGCTGTTAAACTAAACGCGCGACGGAAATGGAGTAAATCAAACTCTCTTCTTAATTATATACCTTTGTATTGATTTTTCTTTCTCTCTTTTGTAAGTGAAGTGTGAAAAAATGAGAAAAAATGCCCATATGTAATCAATAATCATATATGTATATAAATGTGATGATTGTATAAAATGATTATATGTGATTATATATATAGAGTATTGTGTAATCACTTAATACTATCGTATATTTAGATAAGATCCACAAATATAACATCTGTCGGTAGTCGCGGTAGTAATCTCACCACGCGAATAGAAAATTAATAACTTAATTCTTGAATAGCTATAACTGCCTGTAAAAAAATTTCTTTTACAAAAAGTAAATTTTTACAAAAAAAAATTTTTTTCTTTAATTTTTCCCAGACTTAGCTATTCAAAAAGTTGTTTTATTCGCGTGGCAACGGAATATTATGTACTACCGATGATACATTTTATATTTTTGTATCTTATCTAAATACGATAGTTACTTCGAATGGTTCAACGGACAACGATAACTTATCGGTTGTTCTAGCTCCTAATAAAACTTATCAGTCCGCCAGAAACGAGGTGTCGTGCTTAAATAAAGAATAAAAACGGTAAGTAATGGGCAATAAAAAGGAAAAGACGCGGCGCGATATCCAAAGCGCATATTATTTAGAATCTATCGTAATGAGCTCTTTCTTAATCGCGATTTAAAGTTCATCAAATTTTTCGCTTATTCATTCAGAGGGTATCTCCCATATGGACAAAGGTTCGCCGCAATTTATTCCTCGCTCCGCTCGTCGCTGAAAATTCAAAACGGGCCTGCCTTGTCGCTCGGCGTAGCGCGAGATGCAGGAATCAATAATAATTATATCGTCCCGCTACGCCACGCACATATCCCCAATTCCCACGGATCAGCGGAGCGCAGCGCGGTTAGAGCCCGCGTGCCGCAGAATCGAGGCGTCTCCGTGTCTCCTCTCCGATCTCCGGCTCCGGGTGTCTCTCGGCGACGCCGACAGACCGCGCGACCGCGCGTGCCATGGCTCGAACCGCGCCTGTGTAAACGCGTCCGGCCCAGTCCGAATACTCCGAATACTCCGAATGGTCCGAACTGTCCGAAGTGTCCGAATTAACTCCGAAGTACAGGTCCGACGACGCGACCCCACGCCACGCCACGTTCTCTCGAGCGATCGCTCTCGTCGCTCTCGTCCACAAAGGCGTCGAGGACCCGTTGACGCGGCGCGCGTTGGATAGCTCGACGGCCCAGCGACTCGTCACGATTACTCTCGCGCTCGAGAGATCGTCCGTCGACGAACGTCCGTCTCCCGAGGGCGGGAATGCGTGCGGCTCGCGACTCGTCGAGCAACGCCGAGCGTGTAGTCTCCCGCATTGCTACACAACTATAAACGCCGTCTCTCTCCCTCTCTCTCTTTCTCTCTCCTTCTTCCCTCTCTCCTTCTTCTCTCTTTCCCTCTTCCTCTCTGTCGCGGAGATCGCGCGAACGATGTACATGACCGTGCGATAGGTTTCGAGTGTTTCGACGGCGTCCCGAGATCCCCGAAGAGCTGATCCTACGCTGTGAACTCTTCCCGACGTCATGACGCGTCTACGGGGCCGTGCGTCGCTGATGGTCGTCGCGACGATCAGCTTCGTCCTGCTGGTCGTCATATACCACATACTGAGCAACGAGATCGACGAGATGTCAACGGGCAAGATCGGGAGCGCACGTCTGAGAGCCGAGGATGTGTACCAACAACCAGGTGAAGTCACGGACGGCCCTCAGGGCGCTGTCATAGCTGCCCTAGGGCAACAAGTAGACGGGCGGATGACGGGTGATTTGAGGAACGGTAGGAACAGACTGGTTAACGAGTTAACTCATGATAAATCGTTTGCAGACGGCACTGCACCGCTGTTCAAGGGCCATAAGATCGTCCACCTAGATCTGAAAGGCGCCCCGCCGAAGATGAGCTATTATAGCTATCTATTTCCCCTGCTGCGAAAGCTGGGGGCCACCGGCGTCCTCGTGGAGTACGAGGACATGTTTCCCTTTGCTGACAACATCGACGACATACGCGCCGGCAACTCTTACTCCAGGAAGGACATAGCGCAGATTCAGAGTATCGCCAGGAACAGTCAGTTGATCGTCATACCGTTGATACAGACCTTCGGCCATATGGAATTTGTTCTCAAGTTAGACAAGTATAAGGACTTCAGGGAAGTTCCGCGTTACCCGCAAGTCTTGTGCCCTACGTATAATAAGACACTACCGTTAATCTACGAAATGATAAACCAGGTCGTATCTGCGCATCCGACGTCGAAATATTTGCACATAGGTGCGGACGAGGTTTATCAGATAGGAGAATGCTCGAGATGCTTGGACGTTATGGCCAAGAGGCAGTGGAGCAAACGGCAGTTATTTCTGGATCACGTTTCCGCGGTGGTCAAATATATTAAACAGAAATACCCGGAGCTGACCGTACTTATGTGGGACGATGAATTCCGCGATATATCGCCGCAAGAGATTATCGACCGAGGCCTTCACTCGATGGTGGAGCCGGTCATTTGGAAGTACACCACTGATCCCGGCACGACGTTAACGGATCAGCTGTGGGAAAGTTACGCCGCGGTGTGGAAGGAAGTCTGGGTCGCGACAGCGTTCAAAGGAGCCACCTCGCCGGACAGGTATTACACGGACATTTCGTATCACATGGAGAATCATCAGCGTTGGCTAGAAATCATTCAGAAATACTCGAGTCAAATCACGTTCAAGGGTGTCATGTTGACCGGATGGCAAGAGATACGATCACTTCAGTGTCCTTTGCGAATTACTGCCGATAGGACTGCCGTCTCTCGCCATTAATTTAGCTATATTACAAGCCTCGGATATAAACGGCTTCCCCGTAGAATTACCCGATCGTCTATCCGAAGCTCTGCAATGCGACGGTATCGTCTCGTTAAGCATACCGGAGCCACAGTACGGCTGGACCAAGTGCGGCTTCCACGGGGTGTCGGTATACGCAGCTGTCTTACGTCTTTACTCTTTGACGCAAGAGATAACGAAGATGGAGCAGGATAATACCTACAAAGGATGGTTAAAAGCGTACAACATCAAATACTCTTTCGCGAGTCCTAGTTACGTCGAGCGTGCCGTTACCGATTTGGACAGGCATAGAATGGAAATAATGTATATCGAGAAAGATATGCGTGCAGCGATGGAAGATATTTATGACAATTATACGGTACAAGAGTGGCTTGACACGTATGTCGCGCCACTAAACGAAAAGCTCAATCAGTTGTGGGAAATTAAGGAGAAACTTTTGGAGATAAATGCGTGGCCAAGGAGACCTCTCACAAAATCTGATTTATAGTATAAAAACGGCAATTTCTCGAAATAAGTATAGGCGAAGATATTCATGTTCTTTGTGGTATAATAAGAGACTGAAAATTTTATTAAAATAATACGCGAGAAAAAGAACGCGAATTTTTTTCGCGAATAATTGTGAAAAATTTTTTAGCAATTATTTTTTAAGAACGGCGTGGATAATCAGTGAAAAATGTAAAAATTTTCAACTCGTAATTTTACATATTGAGCAATCGTTGTACAGAATATGTGATAATACGTAATTTGATAAGGGAGTAAATCAAATCATAACTTGCACACCGTCCGTATAAATTAGTAAATCTCGTTTACCTCGGTGGAAATAATTGCATTATTTATAATAGAAACTATAATAATAGATATTTCTTATTTAGGTCACCCAAGTTTAGAAGAACCATTATATGTAATTATTTTTTTTCTTCCAAATGCAAGAAAGAAATCATAAATGCACTATTAATGTTCTGAATGATTTACAGAGATAGACGGTGTATAAAGATAGTTATAGTAATCTATTGATAAAATATATATTAAACAAAAAAATATGATTTTTTTAGCGTTGAAAATAAATAATTTATTGTAATTTTATTAAGTATGCTAGATCTCAAATTATTGTTTCTTAGATTTTGAAAATTATTACATATTATATATTATACATATATACGTAACGCGCGCGCGCGCGCGCGAACACATCTTTATATAACGTGGATTATATAAAGTTAGTCTTTCCAATCATGTACGCACAAAATGCTCTTCTTCATGTTATGTCTTCTAATTATAAACGAGTTGTCTACGAACAACACAGAGTCACATTTTACTGGAATGTTTATCGAAAAGACATTGGCAATTTAAATTAATGTATATTAA
>JASTWP010003250.1:0-27302 GCA_030770255.1 Temnothorax ravouxi
AGTAATCCGATTCGCCTCGATCTACCCTATATATTTTCTAGGCAGAAATCGGTAACCCTTTCACCAATCTTCGCGAAATTAAAAAAAAACAACCTACCTTTAATGATACTCTATCCATAAAAAAAACTTAAGCTCGATATCTCAAAATTTGCGGAAATTAGAAAAATTATATAGATTTTTTAAGATAAAATTTGGTTAATCAGTTCTTGAGTTATAGAAATTTTGGTAAGTTTGGCTGTTTTTTTGTTTTACAGAAATCGGTAATCCCTTTATTATTTTTATTAATTCTATTATATTCTTCAATCTTTTTTGCCTCTATTTCATATATAATTCATTAAGATTTGATTGATTAGTTCTAAAGTAAAGTTATAAAAATTTCGGTAAACTTGGTTATTTTTTAAAACAAAATTTGGGAACCCTTTATTATTAACTTTTTTTATTAATTTTATATATTCTTCAGTCTTTCTACCCCTATTCATATATAATTTGTTAAGATTTAGTTGATCAGTTCTGGAGTTATAAAAATTTCTGTAAATTTGGCACAGACAGACATACATACATATACACATACCGACATTTTTTTAATGCAATATTTCGACGTTTTAAAACACTCTGAACATATTGACATTAAAAACTTCAAAAACTAATCTTTTTTTTTGATTTTTTTCTACCCCTATTTTATATATAATTCTTTTAAATTTGGTTGATTAGAGCCAACTTTATACGCAATCAAATGTTCATATACGAATTTACGAAAACAAAGCTTCCTCTATGAGGAAGCAATAAATGTAAAATAAATACTAAATAAATGTTAACAAAATTCAATAACAGCAAATGTGATATAAATATAAAATAATTTTTCTACATTGTAATTATACAGGGTAGTTCCGAAATTCAAGGGTAATAAGTTGCAGCATGAAAGTTTGTTAATAAAAGTGCATGCCATTTTTTCATAAAATAGTTTCTTAGGTATAAAGTTTAAAGTATAACCAATCGTAAGCATTGGATAAAAAGTCATCTGTTCGTATATCGAATCGTGCGTATGTGTCGTTATAAGCCAGTCATATTAGACTAATTTAGGGGGTTAACTTTCCAATTAATCTTCCCAGGTTGCAACCACCATGAATCGCTTTGATTTGAGGTGCTGTAAGTGGGATTTATTTTGTTTCGCATGCGCAATGCGCATTAAAAAGTTATTAACAATATTATCAACAAAAAACGAGACTTTTTTTTATTTTTTCTCAAATATCTCGAAAACTAAGCAAGATAGGGTAACTAACTATACGTAGGGTTATGTGGGGTGATGTGCAACACGTTCACGCGTTGCTCGAAAAACATATCCAAAAATCAAATTCTTGAATATATCATGGCTGTATAATGTAGAGGAAGAAAAATACTACAATTCTGCGTGATTAGATTTCAAAATTTTAAATTTTTCCTAAAAATTTTCGAGTTTTCAAAAACGTCTGTTTTAGCGTTTTCAAATTTTCTTGGGGTGATGTGCAACACAGGTAAAATTAAGGTAAAAAATGCATGAATATCGACATCAATCGACTTAAATGTTAAATTTAGGCTTCTTAAATACAAAATAATCGAATAATGAAAGGAAAAATGCAAAAAACTTTATTTTTATCATCTGAATCGCAGTTGTCACAAGTAAAATAGTTGCGACCTTGCATGTCGACACATTTCAAATGATAAGGAATGTCGCAAGTGTTACAGTAAATTGCAGCTAATAGCAGCTGAACGGAGTGACAGCGGATGATCGCCTTTCACCAATTGTATTGCTGCCCAAATTAGCTCGCAATTGACCGGAACAGCGATACCCTTAGTTTTATACTTTCGTGGCATAATGACTAAACACATTGAAAAATGCATTAAAACACTTTATATACACATGTTCCATCGTAAAATAGCGATAAACTAGCGAAAAATGAGTGTTGCACATCACCCCAAAAAAAAGTGTTGCATATAACCCCAAACACGCTATTTTGCGCGGACTGGCGTGACACCAACACAACGTAAGAAAATCACAAAATCGCTGTGGATTATCAAAAGTACTTAAAAAACTAACAATATAAAAATATTTACCTATAAGATGACCTAAAACCAATTCACGAAATCACTATGAATGTGAAAAGCAAAAATTACATTGAGCTCGAGAAATTTAACTCGCTTTTCGTACAGCAAAACAGGGTGCGTGCCATCTCGCGAGTTATTTATCCAAAACAAGGTACTATTGACACAAATAGATGGCAGTATGCGGTTCTGTCAAATGTCGACATGCAGACCAGGAATCGGAAACGTTGCACATCACCCCATGTTGCACATCACCCCACATAACCCTACCTCTTTTGTAGAGCGTAAAATTATCTACAATAATGATCTGAACAACATTTATCGTCAAGTCAGTCGTTTAGCTTGCACGCGCCGTCAAAGTCCGAGACTCGGATCCCGAAAACCCTCGTTTTCACCGTTTTTTTTATGTTGCGTTGGTGATTTTTTTCCATCATTTAAAATGGAATTAAAAATTCCCAAAAAATCACACATTATCTGAGAACTACAAAGAATACTTTTCAGGGTGTAACCGATTTTTTAGACCTTTTTTCTTTAGTTTGTAGCTATGTAAGCAAAAAATTTTGATTTTTTGGAATAGTCTTAGTTTTTCGCTGTTTTCAGGCCTTAGAATTTATTTGAGGCGAATTTTATCGTATGCATCTTGTTGTGGACGAAATTTGCAACAAAAAAGGACCCTTGTATTTTTTTCGTACGACAAACGCTGATTTTTTTATTGACGCACAAAGTTATCCAATATTGCGCACAGGTCGTATAACGCTTGTTTTACACTAAAATAATTATTTTTTATTAAAATTTACGTAATTTTTTCGCATTATTATTGAACCATATTGCAAAGCCGTTTTTAACACATTCTCTTCATTTTTACTTATTTATTAACAAATTGTTTATTTAAAAATTATTATAAACAATTAGAAAAACATGTTATATTCGTTGTACTCGTCGTCTCATTTCAACTCGAAAAATGTTTTTAAAAAATTTATTCATATTATTTATAACATTTATTCAACATACAGTGCATCTTTTGACTATTTTTCACACCATCTCTGAGCCAATGGTGCGTTTTTTTGTGGTTTTCCCAGTAGGCCTAATCCACAAGCATTGAAGATATGTCCTTTCTATGTGATAATTATTTGGACATTGCTTGGATACTAAAATTATCCAACACGCAGATGTTGATGAAAATTAAAATCTGCCTCAAGATCGTCAAGCTGAGCCTATGGATACTGAGGATTGAAATAATTATTCAAGACGCGGATGTTAATTTTCATCAACATCTGCGTGTTGGATAGTTTTAGTATCCAAGGAATATCCAAATGATTATCACATCAAAAGAACATATTTTCAATGCTTGTGGATTAGACCTACTGGGGAAACCACAGAAAAAAAACGCATCATTGACTTTACCTCAGAGGTGGTGTGGAAAATAGTCAAAAGATGCACTGTCTGTATGTTTGAATAAATGTTATAAATAATATGAATAAATTTTTTAAAAACATTTTTCGAGTTGATATGAGACGACGAGTACAACGAATATAACATATTTTTCTAATTGTTTATAATAATTTTTAAATAAACAATTTGTTAATAAATAAGTAAAAATGAGAGAATGTGTTGAAAACGGCTTTGCAATATGGTTCAATAATAATGCGAAAAATTACGTAAATTTTAATAAAAAATAACACAGGCACACACAAAAAAAGTGGTCTGTACCAAAGACTAGACCCATCATTTCTTATGTATTTTGACGTGTTGAATCCAAATCCGGGGTCAAAATTGACCCCCGCCACACCAATTTTTATTGCAAAAAACCACTATTGAAAACGGAAAAATCCTAATATAAGGTGGGTCAGCGTTAGGTATAAATGTGGCAACCAACTGTAAGACCCAATCTATATGTACTTTGATGTCCTGAATCCGAATCTCGGGCCAGCATTACTGTACCACTCCCCACATTCTTTTTAATCACGAAAAACCAGATTAAAAAGAAAGTGGGGGGTGGTACAGTAATGCTGGCCCGAGATTCGGATTCAGGACATCAAAGTACATATAGATTGGGTCTTACAGTTGGTTGCCACATTTATACCTAACGCTGACCCACCTTATATTGGGATTTTCCGTTTTCAATGGTGGTTTTTCGCAATAAAAATTGGTGTGGTGGGGGTCAATTTTGACCCCGGATTTGGATTCAGCACGTCAAAATACATAAGAAATGATGGGTCTAGTCTTTGGTACAGACCACTTTTTTTTTGTGTACCTGTGTAATTGTTTTAGTGTAAAACAAGCGTTATCCGACCTGTGCGCAATATTGGATAACTTTGCGTGTCAATAAAAAAAATCAGCGTTTATCGTACGAAAAAAATACAAGGGTCCTTTTTTGTTGAAAATTTCGTCCACAACAAGATGCATACAATAAAATTTGTCTCAAATAAATTCTAAGGCCTGAAAACAGCGAAAAAGACTATTCCAAAAAATCAAAATTTTTTGCTTACATAGCTACAAACTAAAGAAAAAGGGTCTAAAAAATCTTTTACACCCTGAAAAGTATTCTTTGTAGTTCTCAGATGATGTGTGATTTTTTGGGAATTTTTAATTCTATTTTAAATGTCAAAAAAATCACCAACGCAACATAAAAAAAAAAACGATGAAATCGAGAGGTTTTCGGGATCCGAGTCTCGGACTTTGACGGCGCGTGCAAGCTAAACGACTGACTTGACGATAAATGTTGTTCAGATCATTATTGTAGATAATTTTACGCTCTACAAAAAAGGTACGTATAGTTAGTTACCCTATCTTGCTTAGTTTTCGAGATATTTGAGAAAAAATAAAAAAAGTCGCGTTTTTTGTTGATAATATTGTTAATAACTTTTTAATGCGCATTGCGCATGCGAAAGCAAAATAAATCCCACTTACAGCACCTCAAATCAAAGCGATTCATGGTGGTTGCAACCTGGGAAGATTAATTGGAAGGTTCAATGTTAATATGACTGGCCTAGATGTCGAACGCTTCACCCCAAACAAAAACGTTGCCGCTGTATGTACGCGCATACTACCGCACGATCATACTTTTTAACCAATGCATACGATTGGTTATATCTTAAACCTTTTATATTTAAGGAACTTTATGAAAAAAATGGCACTTTTATTATTTGATTTTTCACAAACTTGTATGCTGCAATCTTATTACCCTCGAACTTCGGGACACTTTGTGTAAATGACTATAATAAATACACAATGAGAGCAAACTTGATATAATTTAAAAAATGTTAAAATTAATACCAGATCCGATTTTGCGCTAATCACTGATAGATTTAGTCTAAATAAATGTTAAATAAATATTTTTTAAATTATTTTTTGTAATAAATTGTTAATGTGAAATAAATATTAAATTAATATTGAATAAATGTTAAATAAATGTTTTTTTAAATCATTATTTAACATTTGTAATTAACGTAAAATAAATATTAAATTAATGTTTAATAAATGTTAAATAAATGTTTCTTCAAATCACTTACTGCAAAGGAATAATTAACGTTACGTAAATATTAAATAAACGTTAAATAAACATTAAATAAATATTTTCTCTAAATCACAATAATTAATTGTAAAATAAATATTTAATAAATATTTAATAAATATTTAATAAATATTTAATAGCCGGGACTGAGTAAGTAGAGAGAAGCACGCCTGTCAAACGCGGCAGTATTTTTTCGAGCTTATCTGCCATTCCTTCGTTGTGGGGCGAATTTGTTTCAGGTAGTTTGCATGCACAAATATGCAGGACGGATTGCAGATATAAATTGGCATTGTGGGAGCTAAACTACAGACGAATTCGGGGATTCTGTGTTGCTGCGACTATTTGGAGGTTAGGTGATAGAAGCGGAAACAAGCACGGAGAAATCGAAGTCGGAGCCACGAAGGTGTCACGCGTCGATAAAGAAGAGAGTGACAGGAGGAAAGAGGTGCTGAAGAGATAAAAAACGAAAAAAGGACTTAGATGGATGAGAAAAAGAAGGAGGGCAAGAAAAAAGATATTAACCTGAAAAAGGACGAGAAGGAGAAGGGGACGATAGGAAAAGGTAGAATTACAGGAGGCAGGCCCACGAGAACGGAGGAGCTGTCAAGAGTAAGAGATAGGACAGGAAGCCAAGGAACAATTATAGAATACGTAAGGAAAAGAGGAAGGGAGGAAGAAAAAGAAATAGCAGAAAAAGCCGAAAAGGAAATACTGGAAAATTTTAGTAAAGAAGAAAGAGTGATAAGATCGCCGCCAAACAAGATAAAAAGAGAGGAAGGGAAAGAAGAAGACATGGAGGCGGAAAAAAATGCTGAAAGAAATTTTAGCGACAATGGAGGAACAAGAGAGAGAAAAAAAGAAGGACAAAGAAGAGATAATGAAAGAGATACACGACCTGAGGGAGGAATATAGAAAGAGGGAAATGCTTTGGGAAGGGCAAAATGTGAGTTTAGAAAACAGAATAAAACAGTTAGAGGAGAAAGCAGAAAAAGCGGAGAATAGTGTAGGTGAAAAGTTAGAGAGCAGCGAACTAATGAAGAAGATGAAGGAGATGGAAAGAAACTCTGAATTAGCCGAAAGGAGAAGAAGGAAAAATAATATAATTGTAAAAGGAATGAAAGTAGAAAATGGAGGTGAAGGAAGGGAGAAGATGGTGAAATTCCTTGAAGAAATTACCAAAAGAAAGTAGAAGTGGATGAAGTGCAGGTAATTGGTCGGAGAGAATACAAAATGACGCTAGTCAAATTTAATAGATGGGAGGATAAAAAAGAAATGTCAAAGAGGAAGGAGCAAGAAAGATATTTATGGATGATGATCTGACGGCAACAGAGAGGCAGATACAAAAGCAGCTATGGAGTATAGTAAAGGCGGAGAGAGAGAAGAGGAAGAAAGCAATGGTAGGATATCAAAGAATATGGATAGACAATTGCGAAAAGAAATGGAATGAAAGCACCGAAATGCTAGAAAACAGAGATGTTTTTCGGAAAGAGTAGAGAAGAGTAAAGACTGGGAGAGGGAGAGAGGGAGAGTGAGAGAGGAGGGAGAAGAAGAAAATAAGGCGGAAAAAGAAGGGGGATTAAGGATATGCTTCTGGAACGTAGCAGGACTAATTAAGAAATGTGAGGAAACATGGGATTATTTGGAAAATTTTGACGTGATAGGACTAGTGGAAACATGGGTGGAGGAAGATAAATGGAAGAAGATTAAAAATAAACTGTCCAGTAAATTTATTTGGTAATTGTATACCAGCGAAAAGGGAACACAGGAAAGGAAGAGCAAAAGGAGGGATAATAACAGCGGTCAACAAGAATTTGAAATTTGTAGAGACTAGGGAGATTAGCGACGAAGTGGCAGAAAGCAGAGTAGAATATAATGGAAACAAATGGAGAATAATTACGTTATACAGTCAAAAGATGGAAGATACGATGGAAACACTAAGGGAGAAGGTACAAGAAGAGGACGAAGAATGGTTGCTGGTAAGAGGTGATTTCAACGCGAGAACGGGAAGCAGAGGAGGACCGATGAATGAGGAAAAGAGATAGAAAAGAGGAGCGAGTCCAGAAAGTCAGTAGATAAAGTTGTAAATAGGGAAGGACGTATACTAATAGATAAAATAGAAGAAAGAGGATGGGCGATATTAAACGGGAGTTTCGAAAGATATAGGAGACTTGGGATCATCGGTTATAGACTATATCTTAGGGAATGATAGAGCAGGAGAAGAAATAAATATGGTGGAAGAAGGAATCAGAACGGAATCGGATCATGTTCCGCTGGAGGTGGAGTTGACGGGACCAAAGGTGATGGAGACAGGTGGAAGGAAGAAAGAAATAGAATTAGAGAGAAGCGACTGGACAGAAGAAGGGAGGAAAGAATATCATGAGAAATGTGAAGGATGGGCGAGTACACAAACAGATACGGAGGGTATTTGGAAGGAGATGAAAGAAAAAGTAAAGAGCGCTATAACGAAGCATAAGAAAAGAATAATACCATGGAGATTAGGAAGAAGAGAATGGTACAATAAAGAATGGAAGGAAAGGGAAAGAAGATTGAGGAAATTGATGAGGAACTGGAAGAAGGAAGGATCGGAAAAGAAGAGTATGTGAGGGAAAGAAAGGAGCACAAGGAATGGTGTAAGGAGCAGAAGGGGAGGCACGAAAGCGAGGAAGAAGAAAGGATAAGGAACATTAAAAACGAAGCGGAAGCTTGGAAGAATATAAATAAATACAAGAAAAAGAAAACTGAAGGGATAAGCGAAGAGATACAAATGAAGGAGTGGAGAGATCACTTCATGGAAATGTTAGGAGGGACGGAGGAAAGAGTGGTGCTAGACATAGAAGACGAGGAAGAAGAAGATGGCACGAGGACGGAGAGTATAAAGGGAGTCAAAGAAATATCGAGGGAGGAGGTGATTGAAGTACTAAAGAAACTGAAGATGGGAAAGGCAACAGGAGAGGACGGGATTGAGAACGAGGAGTGGAGATTTATGCAAAAGGATGTAGGTAAAGAATTCCTGAAGTTAATCAACAGAATCTGGAAAGGAGAGGGTATACCGGGAGATTGGAATAAAGGTATGATTAGTCCAATATACAAAAGAGGAGAGAGAAACGACTCAAAAAATTACCGAGGAGTTACTCTAATGAATACGGCGTATAAAATATATGCAAGTATCCTAAATGCCAGGTTGGGGAAAGAGATAGAGTCTAAGTTAAGGGAAGTAAAATTCGGGTTTAGAAGGAACAGAGGAACGATGGATGCAGTATATACGGTAAACTATGTAGCGAATAAGGAGCTGAGTAAGAAAGAAAAGTGAAAAAGGTTTTTGCATTCTTTGTGGATCTCAGGGCAGCTTTCGATAAAGTGAATAGAAGAAAACTGAATAAAATAATGAAGAAGATAGGAATTGAAGTTAACTTGAGGCGAAGAATAATGGAGACATACAAAGAAACGAGAAATGTAGTGAAGATAAGAGACAAGAAGACAGAGGAATTTTGGACAGTAAAGGGACTGAGACAAGGATGCCCGTTGAGCTCGAATCTATTCAATGTATACATCATGGATTTAGAGGAGGGAATGGAAAAAGGACAAGCAGGAGGCCTTGTGATAGGGAAAGAAAAATTCTGAGAAAGTATCATACGCGGATGACGTAGTGTTAATGGCGACGAGAGAGGCGGAATTGAAGAAAATGATGAGAAGGTTCAAGAAGTATTTGGAAGGAAAAGGTTTGAGTTTGAGCCCAGAGAAATAAAAAATAATGGTGTTCGAGAAAGCTAGGGGGAGAAGGAAGAAAAGGGTATGGAAATGGGGGAAGGAGGACATAGAGGAGGTCAAAGAAATAAAGTATCTGGAATATATACTACAGAAGAATGGAGGAGCGGAGAATCATATAAAGGATAAGATAAAGAAGGCTACAATAGCGATGAAGAGGATATGGAGCATAGGCGAGAGAACATTTAAAGAGGATTTTGGGAGAAGGATGAAAATGTTCGAGGCACTGGTAGAAAGCGTGGCATTATATGGAGCCGAAATATGGGGGTGGCTATACGAAAGCAGATTAGATGGAATAAAAAGAAAGTACGTTAAATGGATTTTAGGATTGGACAGAAGAACCCCGAATTATATAATATCGGAAGAAGCCAAAATAAAGGAAATAAAAATGAGGGCAATAAGGAGAGCTGTGAGGTATGAGGAGAAGGCGAGACAGTCAGAAAAGAAAATAGTTCAAGCATATATAAAGGATCTAGAGAGGAGCAGGCCAAGGAAAGAGGAAAGTAATGGGAGATGAAGAGAAGAGAATTAATAGAGAGGGCAGAAATGGAGAAGGAGCAGCTGGGGAGAGAAATGGAGGCAGAGGACAGGGAGGCGGCAGAGAACCTTGTAAAGAGAATAGAGGAAAAAGAGAAGGCGGAGAGACAGATAAGGATAAACGAGTCAAGATACAATAGTAACTATAAAGAGATTGTAACAGAGGAGTTACCAAAGTATTTACTAGGAAAGAAGAAGAAAAAAGATAGAATGTTGATAGCCAGATACAGATGTGAGAGTGAGGTAAAAGGCAGTGAACATTGGAGAGGGGAAGAAGGACTAGAAGATGCAGAATATGCCAAAGAGAAGAGGAGAACATAGAAACATATACTAAAAGAATGCGAAGCGACAAAAAGCGAGATACAGTTAAAAGAATTTTTAGGAGAGGAAGGAAATGGACTGGAAGTAATGAAATGGATAGAAAAGGTTAGAAAAGAGGCGGAGAAGGAGGAGGGGACGGAAGAAGAATAGTGGGAGGAGAAATGGAAAGACAGAATGCTAGTTTTGGAATTAGTGAGCTAAGCGATATATTATTTCTTACATTTATGTAAATTAGGCTATGTTTGTAATTGATGTAAGGGTTGACGGAAGTCATCCTAAGCCGCAAGGCAAGGCTTAAAATGTTAAAAAAAAATTTTTTTACAATGAATTGTACAATGTATAATTAATAAAAAATAAATATTTAAAAAACATTTAAAAAATATCATCTGCTACTTGGGTAACGACACAAGTCGACACAAGCGTCACTCCATCTTTGTTGCTCATTAGATGTTGAAAAGAGACAGAATGACGCTTGTGTCGATTTGAATCGTTAAATGAAAAGCACCCATAGCATTAAGTTGGCGTTTATGAGTGACTTGTGACTCGTGATTTATAATTTAAGTGAGAAATCATCAATGTGAACTTTTCACACTTTTCGCGATTTATTATTCGATCATCACTTACATAATATGGTTGTACATACGAATCGATATAAATAGATTGTTTCGTGATGATTTGCGTTCTTTAATTTTGTCGAAAGATATGTAGTTAACGAATCAGCACGACTGACGATTGCAAATATTTTTGTTTTCAGATAATGATACAACTGAACCCGACCGGGTCGACGAAAGGAATCGGACGGATTTACGGATGAAGTTGAAAAGAAACACCGTGGTCAAGGAGGAGGAGGACGACGAAGAAGAAGAAATAGACGCCGTTTATCCGATATCAGATAAGCGAACAAGAACGTTGACGTCAATACCAATACGAAGAAAAAACTGTTTTGCAATCGCGTTGGTGACCAACGACTTGAGTCCGCTGTCGCTTGGCATGTCCGATGCTGAACGAAATACGGCTCGAGACAGATAGCACACTGGCGGACGGAGAACGTAATGATAGCGCCGTGGTTATCGGCCCGACGCTCTCATCGTGCACGGTGCCCTACATCGGCACTGACCAGGGCTACGTGTTCGAAGGTGGCGGTATGTCGACGTTGCAGCAGTTCGGTGCAGCCGGTCGTGGAAACACCGACTTCATCGGTGGTGGAGGAGATCTCGGGTTCGGCGCATCGATAGGAGGGTCGGGAAGTGGGCTAGGCGGCGGGATAGGACTTGGTGGAATCAGTACTGGAGCAGCTACAGGAACTGCAGAGATGGGTGGTGGAACAGGAGGAGGAGGAGGAGGGAGTGGTGGAAATATGAATAAGGAAGTTTGTTACGCTCCATTCGCAGCATCTGTAGGTCCGATCGGTACCGTGGCGCCGGTAAACCTGCAGTTTCTACCGCCACCGCCGCCACCGCCGCCCCCGCCGCCGCCGCCGCCGCCGCCGACGCCGCCGCCATTACCGCCACCACCCTTGCCGCTGCAGATGCAGCAGCAGCGTGCCTTTTCCAAGTCGATGACATCTTTACCGCCGGAGCCGTTTATGATTATGCGTTCGAAGGCGTTAAATCGGCGAGTTTCGATTAACGTCGGTGGCGTGAAGCACGAGGTACTCTGGCGTACCCTTGAGCGGTTGCCACATACGCGCCTAGGTCGACTGAGGGATTGCAATACTCACGAGGCAATAACCGAACTCTGCGATGATTACTCCCTAATCGATAACGAGTATTTTTTCGATCGACATCCTAAATCGTTTAGCTCGATTCTTAATTTCTATCGCATTGGACAAAAGGTTTCAAATAATTATTCCTCGACGACACGGTATGGTCCTAATCGTAAATGGCTTTACGTTCGAATAAGAGGCTGTTAAATTATTGACGTCATAAAGAGAATTGACTTTAATATGATTAGATTAAAGCTGAAAGTAAATCTTAATTCTTGCGAGCAACTTGGAACTAAGTCAGTTAAAAGGATATCTCTCCTAAACGATAAACGGAATCTTAAGACTAAGTGAGAAGAATAATATGACGAGCAATGTCGAAGGTAATTAATCGCTGTATAATAATAAAGGCGGGAAATGCCTCGCAAGAGAATATTTACTGATTTCTATTCAAACTCTAATTGACGGTCTATAACGGGCAGAACAATGTAGTATCACGTTTCAATATTCTTTCATCACACTGCAAAACACACTGAATCTCCAGAAAATAAGATTGCTCGACGAAACGCTTCGCATTTAGCACAACGCGGAATCGAAGGAAATTTAATGAACACGTGTAAGAGAGATGTAAGCCGATACTCGACTAATCAATGTTTCATCTTAACCGTAATAGTGACCGTCGTTAGACAATATTATCCAATATAATCGGAAGGGCTTTAATTAGCCCTCAATGGCGTGGTCCACGCTTATCCGAAACACGGAAAGAATAAAAAAAAGTACTTAACGTTGATGAATTCCCCTTTATAGACTTCGATGGCATTAACCGAAGATGTAATTCCTATGCTCTCAAGTCCTTCGTCCTTCTTAAAAGGCGAGTGTCCTTTGTCCTTCGTGCTTCGACAGGAATGTTCTGGCTTCAACTTTCTCTCGGAATCGCACGCACGCAGCATACACTTTGAACGCGATTTCTCGGATTATACCACTCTCGGTAACGGGCCGGCGCGAGGCCGGTACTTCGAATGTATTACTCTTTTTCGTAGTTTTATTTTACACGTTTCGAGGATAATATAAGATCTTATATTCCGTGAATCACGCTTCGCACTATTAATCAATACAACCGAACGATCTCACTTGATCGTACTTTATCGGTATCGCGCCTTTTTTCGACCAATTTAAACAAAGAGGCAAAAGAACAACGAACTCGAAACGTGCGTTCTGTGTCGCTGACCTAGAGCGAATGACGCAATCGCGGCTCGTCGTCAAGCAAGCACAGACCGGTGACAACAATTGACGATCGGTAGCGCGCCCTTCGCTTCGGCGCCGCGGTCGCCGCGTAGCTATCGATTTTACAATAGAGTCGATGTCTTCGAGAACGCGCTTAATTCGAACAGTAAGGCTGTTTAAAAAAGCCAGTGTAACCGTACGGAAGGTGTGATGCTGATAATTTCCGATGATTCTAATGTCACCGACACGGTCGCCACTCGATTTTATCTATGGAAACCGAGAAACGATTCTACGCTCGCGCTACGGATTCACCCAATTTACTCCCCTTAGCTGATTCCCCTTCATTTTCGTTTCAGATTTACCGGGATGTCGCCGGATCTTCGTCCACCGTCGCTGGACTTCGCTCCTGGGACCCTTCTGGACCTTGGCTGTGCACCGCCGTTCGCGCCCTTGGACCTCGGTTGCCTCAACGCTGTGTCTCCCCGGACACAGACGTAGGTTCTTCCACGAGTGGTTATCGGGATCGGGTAAGTATTTTAGGGAGGTAAGGATACCGCACGCGATTGTATGTTGATTAACTTGTAGCTCGATTCATCTGCTAAAATATAATATATTTTCCTTTCGTTTCAGGTTTACGAGCTGCTTGCTTGTGACTAGGGTTAACGCGCGACTACCGCGGGATATTCGCCTCCGATTACGATCAACCGTTCGACGTCGGAAGTTTATTGCTCTATCGCGCTCGGACAACGAATTCCTTGATCGGTGGATCGTCCACCCTTATATAGGGTTGCGGCTGTGCTCCCGCTTCGTCCCAGGAACGCCCCTAGCGACCGATGGTCTTCGCGTACGCGGGTGCCGAATGCTTCCGCGTTCCGTGGAATACGTTATCTTTCTTCCGACGGATGTTCTCGTCAATAAAGTCGTAAATCGTCGCTCGATGTATACATTATTGACGTACCGCGTTCCTTCTCGTACCTTCGATGGTTGCTACGCGAGATTCTATAGCTTTCGATCGAACCTTGTTGCTAGGCGCGACTCTGGATCCTGAGCTGTGGTTATCGCATTTACTTTTGCCGTTTTTTAATTGGCTCTTCCACCCGCTGGGTTCCGAGTTTCGCATGTACGTTCGTTCGTTGCGTGGATCGAGATTTCGTCTTCCTCGCGCACGTATCTTTATTAGACACGCGTGGTCAGTCGAGTGTCGTCTTCCGCCTGACCTTTGATTTCGTGCCGCGCTTTTACGTTAAATCTAATGCTAGAATTCGCGTTCGTACGCTCGCCGATGCGCTTACTCCGCTTGTTTGCCCTATCGGTTGGCCGTTACACCCCCTTCGTGGGTGGTCATTCGTTTGACGCCCCTCTCTATCGGAACGGGGTTTTGTCCATCAGGTTCCTCGATTGGCCTCTCCTTGCTTCGTCTGCCGTGGGTTTCCCGGTTCCGGGTCCCTTGGTTTTCCTTCATCTGTGGCCATGTGCCGATGGCTATCGTCTATTGAGAACTATACATTAATCTCGTTTTATCGCGATTGATTCCCACGTTTTAGAGGGAGAGGAACGTGATGGTCGTGTTGGTTTTGGTTTCCGGCCTTCGTGGCTCCCGGAACCATAGCCATCCTTACTGTGGCCCTTATTTCCGCTATGCTGCGCGCCGCGGCGCGTGCTCGGATTTTCTTCGCGTCTATCGCGGTCGGTGCTTACCGTCTCGGTGGTAACCTCCTATTTCGACGCCGATTTTACTCCGTTACGGGATTTTACGCTCGTCGCGGTTACCATAGATGGTAATGCTGTACCCTACTTACCACGAACGGTAAGTCTCGCTGTGCGTCATTCTCGCGTCGGTACTTTAACCTTTAAATGCGGACTGTGATCAGTCCACTTGATAACTAAATCTGTACCCTAATCATACTGGGTTTTATTTATTCGGGTAAAATAAACTAAAGATGCCAAAAATAAAACCAAAACGAAACTTTGTGAGAAAACTAAATTTAATGAATCAACTTAAAATAACGACCTGACTCACCAAACTTTTGTCTGCGTCGGTAAAGTAGGCCGTGCTTTATCCGCGCAGTGGTATTCTTAATTACCGAAACCTTATTACATCTACCGCGCTTATATCCTAATTGAACTTATGTAGAGTTGGGCTTCCGCTGAGACCTTATGTCGGACGGTTCACCCTCGTGAACGCGTCCTTTGGTGCTTCTACTGCGTCGACGTTCCCGGCTGGGGTCCAATGCTCCGGTCACGTTCGGCCGCCTCCTGTTCTGTTTGCCGGTCCTTTTTACCGACCGTCGCTACGGTAGCGATTGTTAATATGGGCCGTTTATTTACCACTGTGTGTGGCGTAACTAGCTTTTGGGGTAACACCCTGTCGTCGGTAATGACGACCCCTTGCTTTCCCCTCACTGACGTCACTTGCCCATCCGTCTGCCGCCCTGGCTCGTTGGTGACTGGGCTGCTCTTCTGCGTCTCCGGCTTCCTCTTCTTGGCGGCCGGGCTCGGGAGTCGCGAGTCGGCTGGCGGCTTCACAATGAAAGTCAGAAAGTCAGGCTAAAATTCGAGAATAGTCAAAAAAACGGAAAAAGCCAGAAAAAAGTCAGCAAAGTCAGGATACGTCCAAGAGTCGAGCCAAAAATTGGACGAGTCAGGGAAAAATTAGGAAAAATCAATAACGGTCGTGATATCGGGGAAAAAAGACCAAAAAAAGTTGGGAAAAATCAACAAAAAAATCGGAAAGAGTCAAGGAAAGTCGAAAAAGAATCGAAAGCAAAGTCGGAAAAATCAAAGTCGGGAAAAAAATCGGAATGAGGTCAAAAATGCCAAGAAGAGTCGTGAAAAGGTTTGAAAATTATCGAAAAAAGTAAGGCTGTTTAAAAAAGCCAGGGAAAGTCGTAGGCAAAGTCCCAAAAGTCAGCGAGTCGAAAGAAAAGTCGAGAAAAAGTCATAAAGAGCGAGGAAAAAATCAAAAAGCCAGAAAAAAAATCAGGGACGTCCGATCGAGTCGGAAAATTTTCAGGAACGTCTTTCGGATGCCTCCGCAGTGACGCCTTCCTATGGAGCACCGTCCACCCGCACCGTCCAGGATCCCCGCGTTCTCCAAATGACGAACCACCTTGAGTATCACCGTCGTGGTAAGCTAACTCGACTAGCACCGATTTTTTTCAGGATTTCACCGCGGTTGCCTTTTCCCTGACGACTACTGATGAAGCGACGATCGTCACCTCCGCGCCCGCGTACCGCGTAACAAAACGGGCGGACCACTTCGCGTTCGGGTAAGTATAAGGCAAGTGATCGACACGTTGATATATTTTATGACGACGGTAGCTTCCGTTTCGTATCGTTGATCGCTTCACACGTGTGGTTGTTCGCGCGTGTTGTTCCCGTATAAAATGGCGGTCGCGCGTCTTGCCAAGTGCGCGTCGTTGTATTTCGGTTCGCTCGGACCGTTCGTCTTTCGTCGCGGCGACTAGTCCCGCGTTTCGCGGGCGTTCCCGTTTGTTTCGGACGCTGAGGTACGTATAATTCGTATTCCGGTGCACGCGCGACAACTTTCTACGCGACGACGGGAGCGACGCGCGAGTACGTGTGGTACCTACCTTGAAGCGCCCACGAGAGACTGCCTCAAGGACGCTTCCGCTCTTCGGCTTTCCACCTATGGTCGGCGTTCCCCTTTCATGACGGTTCGGCCGCTTTCTCCTCAGGACGGCGGCCTGCGCGACGCGGTAACGTCTGGTGTTTGCCGATCGTTTGCGCGCCAGATGTTTCGAGTGGAAACGTCCGGATAGTGGTTTTCCACTATTTACAATAATGGGTGTTTCGCGACGCCGACCTGCGCGCGCGACTTCTTCCGGGTCGTAGTACGGGCCGCGCCGCACCGAGACTTCCCGAAGAAGATGTCTGGGTTACGTTTGCGACGTCCGCCGTTGACGGCGACCCCCGTTGTCCAACCTCGGGAGCCCTCTCGTCCCGCGTCCGGTCCTTCTTCCCGTGACCGACGTCCCGGAAGGGTTTTAACGGACCCGGGTCGGCCAACTCTGTTTCCGCCGCGCGGCGCGCGCGACGGCGCCCGGATATTCGGGTGTACCAGGTCCTCCTGGTGCGGCAACGCTAGTTTTTTTTTTTTCTCGTAGATGACGGTCGCGTCGCTCGTTGGCCTTTGGACGATCGTGTAGCCTCGCTCGCGCGCTTTGCCCGCGCTTCGACCTCTCGCGGTCCTATCTACGCGCGTTCGCAGTGACTCGGCGCGCGCTCACCTGGGTCCGTGGTGACCTCTTCCTCGCGCGGCCCAGATGGGGCAACAACGGTCCGTTGGTCCCTACTTTTGCCCACTTGGGTCCGTGGGGTCCACGGCCCCGAAATACTTTCTACGAATCGACTTTTCTTCGCGACGCTCGCCATCTACCGTACGGGTTGTCCCCGCGGTAACGTGTGTGTGGCTTAAGGCCTTATGTTTCGCGCTCCGTGTCTCGCGTATGATACGACGCGGTAAGCTTCGGTCTAACTTACGTCCTATATTTACCGTTCTGCTAGGTAGTAGAGTGCCGCTCGCTCCCCTCTTAGATGCGTCGTTGTTGTACTCGTCCCTTCGGGTGGCCGCCCGGCGGCCGACGGCTGCACCCCGTCAGAGTCCTCCGGCGTCGGCCGTACGACTCCGTCCTCATCGCCGAACGCGTTCGGCAGCCGCGCGACCTAGGCAACGACACCATACCTATGGTGCAACCGACGGCGCGGTCCGCGCACGACCCTCGGCGATTTTTCTTGGCCTCGGGGACGCTCTTCTGGAGGGTTGTGGCTGGGAAGCCTGCGGTTGCAAAGTCTGACCCCGGTTTCTCGTACTGGTCCCGCGACTGACTTTTTTTTACGAGAAACGCTAGCCATAAGGGCTCTTCGGACTCGCGTGTCCGGCACGCTTAATCTACTTGCTCTAGCCTGCTCTACTGTTTGTCGCTTTCGGGGCCGCTGTTGCCTCCGGCGCGTCCTCGGCTCCTCGGCTAAGCGGACGGTTGCCACGATGCGTTCAAACGTTACGGCTTCTAAAACGCCCAACGTCTCCCTTATACGTTTTTTCCTTGCGTCGTTTGTTTTTCTTAACGACGCTCGGCGCCAACGGGGTGTGCGACCAACGACTCGAGTAAAAGAAAAAAGAAAAAACGAGCAAACGAAAAACCGTTGGGCGCTTAACTAGAAAACGAGGCTAGAGAGGTGTACGGAAAAGCTGTACGTCATAGGTCGTTCGTAGCGCTTTTTATAAAGCGTCTAGCGTCGTAAGGCCAAACAGCTCCCGCACTGCACCCTCTTTCTGCACGACGCCGACGGCATAAGCGTACAAACGTGCGTACCCTCGTTCCTTCGGCACATGTGTCGAGCGTACGCACGTTTCGTCGGCTTACGCCGTATAGAGTCCCCACGCGCCTCCGGCCGTTGCGCGGCATACGTTTACGTCAAACGTTTTTTGCCGCGCCTGTCGTTTGTCTACTCCAAGTTTGAGAGCGCCCTGATAAACGCGCGTCGTACCGTAAAGCACGTACAAACGATATATCTCGCAAACGCGTACTCGTTCCACGAACGCGACTTGCACACGATACTTTCGTATTTACCGTCTTCAGTCGCACGTGTGCCGGTGTTTGTTTTCTTTTGTACGTTTTAAACGACGCCTTTGTCTCCGAAACGTCGTTCGAACCGTCGTTTGCGCGCGAAACGAGACTTGGCGCGCGCTTTGTCGACCGACGGGTTTCGCTCGCCTTTTTGTTTCGTCGCGTTTGCAACGTTTTTTCATCCTACTTCAACCACACCCCCTTTGATGATACGGCACATACCTGACCGCGCGCCCCATACTATACCGACGTGTGTCGTGTGTCGCCAAGTTTCTGCTTTACGTAGGTGCCGCGTGTGTCAAACGTGCCCGCAACTCGCCCGCGCCTTGCTTTCGACCCGTGTCGCGTGTGTCAAACGTGCCCACGCACTTGGCTCGCGCTTTTGCTTTACGTAGATGTGTCGTGTGTCAAACGTGCCAACGCACCTCGCCTCGCCAGCGCTTTGCTTTCGCGAAATGTGTCGTGTGTCAAACGTGCCCGCACACCTGACTTGCGCCTTGCTTTCGACCCGTGTGTCGTGTGTCACAGCGAGCCCACTATATCGCGCGGTGTGTTTCCCTCGCTTTATATACCGATGTGTGTCTTTCGCTTTCTATTAATATTACAAGGGGAGAAACACGCCGTTATATATAAGAGGACGAGGGAACGACCGCGCGATATAAAGCGAGGAACGTTTTGACACACGACACACGTGTCGAAAGCCAGGCGCGAGCAAGGTGTGCGGGCACGTTTGACACACGAATTACGTTTTCTACGTCTTACGGGTAAAAGAATTTAAAAAAACGGTTTTCAGAACATCGGTAACAAAGATCTATACACTCTATAGTACTCTCCGGAAACGTCTACCCCTCGTTCACATACACGTCGTTAAGATTTGGTTACGTAGTTCTGGAGTTGTAGAAATTTCGGTAAATTTGGCACATACACACACATACACACTATACCTCCAAAACTACGTAACCAAATCTTAACGACGTGTATATGAACGAGGGGTAGACGTTTCCGGAGAGTACTATAAAGTGTGTATTTTTTCGTTACCGATGTTCTGAAAACCGCGTTTTTACGTTTTCTACGTCTTACGGGTAAAAGAATTTTAAAAAACGATTTCCAGAACATCGGTAACGAAGAACTATACACTCTATAGTACTCTCCGGAAACGTCTACCCTTCGTTCATATACACGTTGTTAAGATTTTGGTACGTAGTTCTGGAGTTATAGAAATGTGTTAAATTTACCAAAATTTTTACAACTCCAGAACTAACTAACCAAATCTTAACGACGTGTATATGAACGAGGGGTAGACGTTTCCGGAAAGTACTATACAGTGTGTATTTTTTCGTTACCGATGTTCTGGAAACCAATTTTTTTAATTTCTTTAATTTTTACGAGTAAAAGAATTTTAAAAAACGGTTTTCGATTGTTTTAGATTGTGCAGCAAGTGTAGAATAAGAATCCGAAGCGACCTTGGCGATGACAAAGTTAGTTAACTAATTAAAAAATTAATTAACAATTAAATAATAATCAAACACACACGCATATCCGTTCGGACCCCGAAAAAATCACAGAAACTGTACAGCAAGTGTAGAATACGAATCCAAAGCGACCTTGGCGATGACGACGTTAGTTAACTAGTTAAAAAATTAATCAACAATTAAATAATAGTCAAACACACGCATATCCGTTCGGAACACGAAAAAATCACAGAGACCCCACAACAAGTGTAGAATACGAATCCGAAGCGACCTTGGCGATGACAAAGTTAGTTAACTACGTAAAAAATTAATTAACACGTAAATAATAGTCAAACACACACGCATATCCGTTCGAAACCCGAAAAAATCACAGAGACTGTACAGCAAGTGTAGAATACGAATCCGAAGCGACCTTGGCGATGACGACGTTAGTTAACTAGTTAAAAAATTAATCAACAATTAAATAATAGTCAAACACACGCATATCCGTTCGGAACACGAAAAAATCACAGAGACCCCACAACAAGTGTAGAATACGAATCCGAAGCGACCTTGGCCACAAAGCTGCCACAAAATGGCCACAAGGCTGCCACAAAATGGCCACAAGGCTGCCACAAAATGGCCACAAGACTGCCACAAAATGGCCACAAGGCTGCCACAAAATGGCCACACGGCTGCCACAATTTGAAAGCCACCCGGTTGAAGTTAGAATTAATTTTGAATATTTAGAGGCTACTTTTCATGGGATTTTATCTGACTTTTACTCACGTTTTCTTCTACTGGAGAAACTCTACGGTTACGTGTTTATTTCTGAATTTGACTAGTTAAAATGAAGAGTTCTCTTAAATAACATGTAGACCATGCCCCGGACACTTTGTTCTCTTAATATTTAATTAAAACAAATTAAATCAATTTTTCTTGTAAAAAAACTTGGCGCTGCTAGACTTTGAACGTTAAACATTAAACGTTAAACATTAGTACTAAGATTTTTGCGTGAATAAAACATACGAAACATACGTTAAGGAAAACGGCGACAGGAGTAAAAAAGCAGCGCCAAGTTTTTCTACAAGAAAACGTTATTTATTTTGTTTTACGTAAATATTTTTATTTTGCACCGTTACTTTTTTACGTCTTTGTAATTAAAATGATTCTTTGTAATATTAAAACGTTGTTGAAGAAACGTAAAAAGCTCGTATCACTTGGGTTTAGACGAAAAAGATTTTTGACAAGGACGACGAAGATACAACTTGAGTTTTCGTTCTTTAAAGTTAGGTGCCGAACACGTCGCTTTCAAAGCACGCGACCGCGTCTCTTTACACGTGGCGCACGTTAATTTAAAACGTTCACAACTTTTTTGAACGACATGTCACTTGAGTTACGTTATTAGGTAATATACGTTTGTGAAAAAGATATAGGCTACCACTTAGGTTAGATGCATGTCACTTGAGTTATGTTAGGTAATATACGTTTGTGAAGAACGTAAAGATTTCACATTTTTTTTCGAACGACATGTCACTTTCGTTCGGTTAGATAATATACGTTTGTGAAAAAAATATAAAGCTACCACTTGGGTTAGATTTTTGACGTTACAAAATACCGTGCGTGTACTTGGCACTTTTTTTACCTTTTTTGAAAAAGGTAATTTTGTCGTTTATTTGCCCAGAGTGAGTTTTGGTACATGACTCAGGTAGAGGCTCTCAATATAGGATCGTAACCAATCAAAGGACGTCCGTTTTAATACCGTTCCGCTATTTCTTTCTCCTTGGGGATGCATCCTAAAGCGGAAAGCACACATTTTGGCACACAACATATAATCCGTAAGCATATAAAAAAACTGCGTGGTCTATTTCCTTCGGCACATGTGTATGGACCACGCACGTTTCCTCACGCCGTCGACGTTGTGCAGAAATGTGCGCTCCCCGCTTAAAGGCCCGCGCACACAAACGTGCAAGCTGCATATATCGCATTTGGCATATATCGCAAGCCAGCGAGCATTAAGACCGCTGAACCACGGAGCATCCAGCCGAAAGTCGCCATCGTGCGTTACATAAGATGCTCCCGGCTCCGTGGTCCGGCGGTCTTTATTATTATGCTCGACTTATGCAGTCTATGCACGTTTGGGTGCGCGGGCCTTAACTGTAAAAAGGCTCATCTACACGACAAGGCGTAAGACGTCGTAAGGACGCAGGCGCAGGCGCAAGAGGATTGTTTCCTATCGTAGCGGCGCGGCGCAGTGGCGCAGCGAAAATAAATTATTTTTATTTCTAACGCCTGCGCCCACGTTACGCCGACTGTTTTCTACGTTAAATTGGCTTGGGTCGCTCACGTATCATCGCCGGCTTGCCTGAACCGTGTGAACGTTGAACATGGATGAAGAAAGTAATTATAATGAGGACGAAGGTAACGAAGCAATAGGGAATAATGTGTCAGAAGAACCGCGTCTGGAGTTCGCCACGCAAAACGATGCCGTTTCGGACGTCCGTTCCGACGCGAGATCTTGTCGGAAAAATGAAACGTTTTGCGTGGCGAACTCCGGACGCGGCGTCGCGTCGTGACGCGACGCGCGACGCGTATAGTGGGAACGCAGCATAACGCAACGATTACGGCCTCTATAAATCAGCCTTTAAATAACTACGAATACCAGCCTAGGATGGCCGCGTTCTCATGTTTCTCTGTCTATACGTATATCTATGGTTGTCGGCTACTTTTCAAGTGCGAGTCAAATAACCTAACCTCACGTTGTGTTATTATACGTTTGTTAACACAAAATCTAAATATACGTGTGCCACATAGCTTTTTAGAGTTGGAAGCGTCCACTCCGAAAGGAAATTTAACATATGCGATATTATTTTGTCCGTACGACGCGAAATCGCGTCGCGTAGAAACATGAGTAAAGGTCATAAACGTTCGAAACGCCTGAACGCAGAAAAGTCGAAAATAAAATTGAAAACTAAGAGATCGTTACCGAAAGGCTTGAATATTACGGATACGTCGTTTAAAGTAAAAAAGATACTGATACCTGAACAATTGAAGCAACGGAGTGAAACGGAAGTTCTCAGTTCTCGCAAATTGAATATCGATGTACGTAAATCAATTTACATTTTACGTTCTACGAGTTACGTGAATGATAACTTGCGAATGGTAATCCAGTGGATATATATATATTTTTTTTTTTTCAGGATTTATTATCGCGTTTTCGGCATCACAATTCGACTGTGAGAGAAGATGCGTTGAGACAATTGAAAGACATCTTGTTGCGAAATTCTCCAAAGACTCTACATTCGCACGTGAATTCTTTGTTGCGTGGTATTGCGGCTTTATCTCTTGATAAAGAGAGAACGGTACGAACAAGTTCGTTTCATGCGCTCGATTTTATTCTTGGCCGTATTTCGACGCGACACATGACACCCTTGCGTGAAATTGTAATATCGTATTTAAGCTGTGCCATGACGCATATCGATCCACGTGTGAAGGAAGATTCTCTACTTTTCTTGGATGTTCTCGTAAAGAATTGCGCGAGTGTTTTGGCGAGAGACAGCCATAAAATATTACCCAATTTATCGAGCATGATATGTAGCGTACACAACCAAGTTAGACCTGGGGCACGCGTAACGACGACGCTAACGTCCAAGAGCACGGATGTAAAATGGAGAATTAAAGTTTTGGAACGTTTAGCTAATATGTTTCGCTCTATAGTAAGCTATAGAAAGCTTTGTATTGATGCGCGGTCGAACGTGCTTCCGATCGCGAGAGCGACGAGATATATCAGATATATTCCCGTTTATAGCGCGAACGCGAGCCGAGTTTGTGAAATTAATCTTGACAAAGATGTGAGCTCGATAGGTGGTAGCGTGAAAGAAACTCTACCTGTAGAAGAATTCGTGAAATATGTAGATTTATTGATGCCACTGATGTCTGATATTTGGCTTGAAGTATGCCCGAATGAAAAAGTGTCGAGTTACACAGAACGTACGATTTCGAGTGAGGCAGCTGCCGTATTGACGAGTATCGTCGTGATTATACAATCAATTGTGGAATACATTGATACGTTGGATTGCGACGATTATGACGTTAATCGTACGAGGCAATGGTTTAAAGATACATTTCACGCGGCATATATGAAGACGTTTCTGTTGAGATTTCCATATGGTAAAATAAAGCCATTTGTTCAAGAATCCAGAAAACATCAAGAGGCGTTCTCTCGAGCGGCGTGTATGGATGGATGTTTGGAACAGAACTTGGGACTTTGTCAAATTCACGCATGGTTTACATCTCTGTTTAGCAAAAACGAACAATTTCCCAAGTCTACCAAAACCTATTGCGTATCAGTTATGAAATATTTAAATGGTAACGTAATATTGTCTCGCGTTATCGTGCCTTTTTTTCACAAAACACAAATGACCTTTTTCTTTTCCAGGTGCTATTGAAACGTGGTGCGACTCGTCCGCCGCATCGTTGTCGCAACTGCGAAAACTGTTGAGAACTTTATTTTTGCAAGCTGGTCCAGTTTGGTATACCAACTCTATTAGTTTGAGTCATACTTTACGCGTGATTATTGAAGCCGCTACTCGTTTACCGAAGAAAGACGTGCAATCACACTTTTATCTGATTATCGGTGACGTTATGTTGGAAAGCACGTTACGCGAGTTACACAGGTATGCGTTTTAAATAGAGCCGTGGAGCATATGACGTTTTTTATACTTGTTTCATTTGACAGAGAGAAGGCGTTTGAAAACTTTGTTACGATCTTACCGACGTTACTTTTGAGATCAAGCATAGATGACGTCGTAATTCGAATGATCAGTCAAATAGTTCTACGTTTTAAGGACGATATCCGGAAAGATTTGATAGCTAAACACAAGTCTATTATCGGTGAGAAGTTATATGAACGTAATTAAGGATGATTATATGTGCTGTAACTTTCATCATGCATTAACGCTTTCGTTCTTTTCAGAAAATGCTAAAAAGATCGACATTGTAGGTTCACAGGATGATAAACGATCGAGACTCATGATTTGTAATCTATTTTATTTTGTAGATTCACAAATTTATTATTAACGAACAAATTTATCACGTCGCATGTTGATTGTTGTACGATCGGTTTGTCTATGTTGAGCGCGAGTCTTGATAAAATTTTTATTAACGTATCGTACGACGTACGATGACTTGAATGTCGTGTGCTGCGATAACGAGACAAGCGCGAATGGAAAAGAAAATAAGTTTCGAATGTTAACTTGGCCCGATGTTAAGAACTTGGCCATTGTATCGCGTGAATCCTTGACTATAGTAAGTCTTTTCCCGAGAACCAAATGTATCAATCTACAATGGGCCGGTCTACAATGGATGTTGTAAGTCGTAAGAAATTGCCAACGCACAGGGGGGGGAGGTTTGGATTTTTCCTCGGATGAGGGAGAATAGGTGTCTTCTGTCCAAAGACAATGTGACACATACAATGTAAACCAATCCAATAGGACGTTTAAACCTTGCAGCGTGTGAATCCTTTCCGATTCCCACGCGTGCAGATAATTACGCCATAAGGAACTTGCGCGAGAAAAAACTTCACGAAGCATATATGGGACGAAAGCCGGGTCGGATTCGAACCACGGACCTTGGTGTTACTAATCACTCGCGTAGGCACTGAGCCACGCGTCATCCCCCTGCCCACGCACAGTTCATTCGTCTTTGACCGCAACGAAAATAATGGAATGTGATTAGTCAATTCTTACGACTAATAGGCCAGTCAAATTAGACATTTTGGTATGAAAGTTATGCGAACTTTTTTATTCCTTTTTAGGCGTGTTGGGGGTGTTTAGAAAAGCTTATTTTTGAGTTGTCGTATCATGAGACCCAGAGCTTTTTGAGGGGGGGAGGGGGAACCAATTTTTGACGAATCGGAACGAGTCACCGCTCATTTTCTTCGTTTTTTCAAGCCCTACAATTTTTTCGGGAGCGAAAAAGTGCTATCTATTAATCGAAATGAGATAAATGCAAAAAACCGCGAAAATTTTATTTTTCGGGGGAACCAAAATTTTCGGTTTTTTTTTTTGCAATAACGGTGAATGTTGATAAAAAATGAATGACTAACCCCTCAGCTACAAAATGTGGGGTGTCATTCATTTGTTAACAACATTCGCCGAGTTATTGCAAAAAAACGAAATATTGGTTCCCCCGAAAAATAAAATTTTCGCGGTTTTTTGCATTTATCTCATTTCGATTAATAGATAGCACTTTTTCGCTCTTGAAAAAATTGTAGGGCTTGAAAAAACGAAGAAAATGAGCGTTGACTCGTTTCGATTCGTCAAAAATTGGTTTCCCCTCCTCCCCCTTCAAAAAGCTCTGGGTCTCATGATACGACAACTCAAAAATAAGCTTTTCTAAATACCCCCAACACGCCTAAAAAGGACGAAAAAAGTTCGCATCACTTTCATACCAGAAGCCTTTTTTTGGTCTACGTTGACTGGCCTATAGGCTGCGTTCCCACTATACGCGTCGCGCGTCGCGTCGCGTCTGTCGTTAACCACGCTAAACATCCCGTCACAAGTACGTTAATAAAATGGAATGTTTTGCGTGGCTAACGACAGACGACGCGTCACGACGCCGCATCATAAGTTTGCCACGCAAAACACGGCCGTTTCGGACGTCCGTTCCGACGCGAGATCTTGGCGGAGATCTTTACGACTTACAACACCCATTGTAGAACGACCCTATCTACGGGCCTTGGCATTGGCACATAGAAAAACTTGAGCAGTAAGAAATCAACGGCATGGATGCTTAGGGCCGTGCCTCAAGTTCTTGACTGTGCGTGGCTGCGCGTTGCTTAGTGCTTGAGTTTTACTGCTCGCTCAAGTTTTTCCATGTGCCACGGCCTTAAGCCTTAAGAAATTGTTCAATCACAGTTGAATTTTAGAAGAATAAAGGCCGGTTTACACACGCAATGATTAGTGGCGCCAACTGACTGGCATTCATTGCCGCCAGAACCAATTGACAAACTCACAAGTGTTTACACAGTGATTGGCGTATAATATGAAAAATATTTAACATTTATTAAACACACAGTAAATGACAGCAAGCATATAACCTCAAATTTTGAGGTTATA